>VSMD01053127.1:0-37396 GCA_008750895.1 Mirza zaza
CAATTCAGGGTCACTCCGATTCTGCAGCACAATAGCAAATATTGCTCGTGTAGGAAAATAGAAAGATATTTCTGGTGAACATGTTAAGGCTGGCAGTACCTATCAGGAGGACAGGAACTGGGTTTCCCTCAAGGATGGTGGTAGAACACTGATAATGAACCACTCACTTCCTTAGTGTCACATCTGAGCAAATGTCACAGAAGATAGCATTTAAGACGACCTCCATGGACACAGGCTAGAATGGAGTCACCACAGATAATCTAAATTTAGACCAAAGTTTTCCCTCCCCCAAGATTAAATCAGAGAAAAGAAGTAGTTGCCTTATATTTGAATTCTTATTAAGACCCTCAGGCTGGGTGCAGTGGCACATGCCTGAAGTCCCAGCTACTCAGGAGGCTGAGGCATAAGGATAGCTTTAGTCCAGGAATTTGAGCCTGCAGCAAGCTATGATGATTCCACTGCATTCTGGCCTAGGTGATAGAGTGAGACCTTATCTCTAAAAAATAAAATAGAAAGACTACTACTATCGGGTGCTCTATGACTATTTTGTCTTTTTTTTTTTTTTTCCTTCTTCCTGCCTTCCTCTATGACTATTTTGAATAATAACATATAATTTGGGAACGGCACAGCAGCCTAGAAATTAATCAATGCCTGTTTTCAATATTTAAGAAAGTAACCTGACAATACTGCTTTACTTAAAAAAAAAAAAAAGGGCAAAAAGATTAATAGGACAATTTCTGGAATATGGCCTGACAATCGTGAGGACTGGATATCTCCATAAACATGCCTTTCAAATATTACAATATTAACTTTCTTGAAAAAGCAAGATAGTGATCGCATTATTATGTGGAATCACAAATATGCAACTACGGAACAAATCAAAATCCAACGTCTGGTAAATGGGTACTTGTGGCTTAGGATGAAAATCCTAGTGGCAGAATCATACAACCAAAGTAAAGGCAAGGTGCCTTGGAAATCTGCTTGATGACTTAAAAATGGCTCCAGGAATGAGAAAGACATTGGTGTAAAAGAGACTCAAGAAGAAAAATAGGCTGGGGCTCGCCCTGCAGGGGGAGCGCTGGCCGGGGAAAAAAAAAAAAAGAAAAAGAAAAATAGCTCCCCATCCAAGTACCAACCAAGCCCAACCCTGCTTNAAAAAAAAAAAAGAAAAAGAAAAATAGCTCCCCATCCAAGTACCAACCAAGCCCAACCCTGCTTAACTTCTGAGATTGGGCACATTCAGGGTAGTTTGGGTGCAGTGCACACTGACTGGGGGATGGGCACACTTGAAGCTCTGACTCAGGTGGGGCAAAGGCAATATATGTAACCTAAACATTTGTACCCCCATAATATGCTGAAATAAAAACAAAATTTGAAAGGATTAAATGATAATAACATTTCTAACACTGCTTGCTACAGAGATGGCATTTTATACATACAAGTTACTTCCTTTCTTTTCACCCTTCCTCTTTTAAAAATATATTCTAAAAAAAATAAAAATAGAAATGTTCTGTGAAAGGTGAGAATGGGGGAAGCAATTTTTCTTATTGTTATGTTATTTTAAATGTGTGCACTAAATTAATATATTAAATAGTACAAGCTGATATTTTATTATTTTTTATCTTTTGCCCTAGAAGTTCATATATTCCAACTTGGGGAAAAAAACAACTTTTGATGGGGGACAGGGAAAACTTCCTCATTGGAAAAATAATGACTCACCATATATTTGTCCTTTTCAGCATGAATTTCTATACAAATGAGATAACCGGCTATCAGCTAAATTTCCTTACCTTTAAAATGGAAGCATCTTCAAGGGCAGAAACCATCTTCCTACACCAATTTTTCCCTTCTGTAGTACAGCCCACACATTTAACTAACTAGCATAATTTCTATTTGCAAAGAGTAAACTTTGGCAAATAGGAATTGCTCTCAATAACATACCATATGCTTTCACAGTGAAACAGGAAGCATTCAGGATTAGAATTCTAGAGACAACAATCCTAGTTTCAGCTCTGCCACTAACCTAATGTATTCTTTCTAGCAAATCGTCAGGCTTTCCTAGGCCTCAAGACCTTATTAAACAAACAAACAAAAACATGCTACAGAACCAGATTATTTCTACAATCACTTACAGGCATAAAATCCCATGCTTCCATATGAAGTGCTAAATTAAGAATTTAGAGAACAAGATATCGGTGGATTCTGGGAGGGCATCACTGAAGGGGAAGACAGGGCCCGGAGGGTCCAGATACCACCGGAAGGAGAGACAGCAGGATGGAGGCACAGGGATAGATGTGACATGAGGAGGACAGAGGGTGGGAAAAGGAACCTGGCCTCACACAGGTAAAGGCACATGTTGTGAAATGGTGACAGGTTGCAGGAGTCCAGTGGGCTGGTTCTGAAGGAGCTCTGGCTACTGGAGCTCCTGAACCAAACCACAGCTCCACGGAGCATCTGTGGCACTTAACTGTCCACAATGGCACATGGCAGTGCTGAAGACTCTCAGTGGCAGGGGGGCCCTGGACAAATGTGGTCACCCCAATTGCTGCCCAGTGGGGATCTGCTGTGCCTTGTGGCAAATGCAACTCCCAAGAGGCAGAGGGTAAAGGGGCTTCCTTTGGAAGGGCATTTTCTAAATAAAGCATTAACTCTGCCATGGCCACAAGAAGAATAGGAACACTGCTGATAAAAACTACATTATAAAGTATGTGGATCAAAGAATCCTACTTTGTGTACATGAAAGATATTATAGTTTGTCTCATTTGCAACAGAAAAGTCCCATTTTAAGCAAAGTGTTAACACCAGAGGCAAACTACATTCTATAATCAAATGGCTTATAAGGTCATTCATGGACAGATGAAATAAACACTTCCAATATCAAACATTTCCAACATTTCCAATACTCAAAGGACAAAACATTATAATAGATCTTACAATGCTTTCTGATTACATCATATCTGAAATCTTAACTGCATGAAATGAAACCTTCCCATGATAAACAATACCTTCCATACATTGACGACTCCCAAATATGTATCTCTAGCCCCAGCCTTACCTGAAATTCTTTGTCTCATATCCAAATTGCCACCTCACATCTCCACTGGACGCCCATTAGGCATCTCAACGGACACGTCCAAAATCAAACTCTTCTTTCCTGACACACACACACACACACACACACACACACCCACACACACCCCCCCCCCCCCTGCCTGTTCTGGTCAAAAATACCTTGGAGTGAGCCACCACGAACTTGCCTCATTTTCTCATGCTCCTTTCAAAGCCAGCAGTGAATCTTGACAACTCAATCTTTTAAATATTTCCAAATACAACCACTTATTCCATGCTCCGCTCCCCTAGTCCAAGCCACTAAACCACTGTAATAGCTTCCCAACCACTCCCTGCTCTCCCCTTGCCCTCCCCTCCTGCAGCCTATTTTCCACACAGCTACAGCAATCCTTTTACAAAGTCAGCCAGACCACTCCCCTGCTAGGAATCCACAGAGCTTCCCATGTTGCCCAGGGTGAAGGCCAAGTCTTTGCAGTGGCCTCCTAGGGTCAAAGGCAGATGTCCTCAAACTACAGCCCGAGGGCCACCTGCGGCCTGCCGAGGACATGTATCCTGCCCGCTGGGTGTTTTTGCTGTCGCTGCCTGTCCTGCTTAGCAGTGGACTCGACCCAGGCCCACAGTGCGCATGTGCAGAATGTGCACCGCACTCTCCAACGGCCCTCCAATGGTCTGAGGGACAGTGAACTGGCCCCCTGTTTAAAAAGTTTGAGGACCCCTGGCTAAGGTCTGCCTGCACCTCACGCCCCTTTTCCTCGGGTCTCAGTTCCCACCACTCTGCCCCTTGTTCATTGCACTCCGGCCTCACTTACCTCCTCGCTGACTTTGAACAGGGAGTCTACCAGGCACAGTCCTGCCTCAGGGCACTGTGCCGGCCATGTGCTCTGCCAGCAACTTGCTTTCCCCAGAGCCACGTGCTTGCTTCCTCCCTTCTTTCAGGTCTCCCTTTACACACTCCCCTGTAGTGATTCCTAGGATCATCCCCCAAATAAACTAACTGCACTCAAATCCTTGCCTCAGACTCTACTTGTGGGGAGACCCACACTAAGCCAAGAAGTTATCTCAGGGGACAGGACTACTCTAAGATCACTCCAGCCAGGGCTTGCCATGAGGGACTGGGGAGAATGAGACAGGGAAGAAACGTACACCAGTAAAGTGGGGGATTATCAAATTAGTGACCACCTTGGATCCTAAGCTGCTTGGAGTACACCTCAGAATTGCCCACTTTAGGGATGGAAAGGGAACCATTTCTCCTTCAGCTCCTTGCCCCCATTGGTCATGGGTTGCCCTACTGGGCATCATGCCCGACCATACTTCCAGGTTATATGTGTGTAGGTTCTAAACAGATTTTCCCAAGGGCCTTGGGCAGAAAAGAAGTAGGTAGGGCAGCTGAGGTCAGGCACTATTAATTTACACTCGGGCAGGGCTGGAGCTCATCACAGTGGCTGGCATACGAGGTGAACTACAATGTAAAGCTATGATACAATAACTAATAATGTTCATGCTAATTTTTTTAACACATTGTCTTGTTCTGTCACCCTGCTGGTTAAAGTGCCATGATATAATCATAGCTCACTGTAACTTCAAACTCCTGGCCTCAAGCGATCCTCCCACCCCAGCCTCCCAGAGTGCTAGGATTACAGGCGTGAGCCACCGTGCCCAGCCCATGCTAATGTTTTTAAAGATGTAAGCAGATAATCTCACCACGGATGCATCAAAATTATGAGACTGAGGATGCACACCTGAATAGAATATAAGGTTATAATCAAATAAAACTTAAAGTTGGTATGAAAATACATTTTACAATATAATCACAAATGATTACTGTTCTGTGTGACAATCATCCGTAGGCAGTAAACATCATGTAAAAAATACAGATACTACTGGGTTTACCAGAGTAAAGAATGTTCAAGGATAAAAGGAATAAGGCACAAGAAAAACTGGGTGGCACAGGGAGCCACCCAAGGTTCTGTACAGAGGCTCCACCTGTGTCAAGGAATGCAAGCAGCTAGGCCTTTCCCCTTCTTGGATAAAGGGGTTTATTAGCCCATAGGTCAGGGCCACCCTTGTTTTAGGAGTCAGGACACCAACGTCCCAGATCATATTTCACTTAACCTAGTCCAGCTCTAGCTCCTCTGAAACGAGCATTGCTCCTAATTCTAAAAACAGCAGAGAGTGCCGAGGGGCCCGATAAGAGGGGGCATGGCACAGAAACAAGGGGGGCTGTTGTGGTTCTCAGCATATCACGCGGCGGGGAGGTAAGGATGAGCAATGCGAAAGATGGGGTTTCAGGGTGAGCCTCCTGCCCACCGACGTCGCCCATAAACTTGCTGAGGCCCAAGAAGGTCCCATCCAGACCCAGCTGTGGTTCCTTCGCCACTCTAAGCTGGCTCCGGGGGAAACGTGTGTGAGGAGGAGCCCGGAACTGCTTCATAAACCTCACGTGGAAAGTGAGTACACGGGGTTTTTTCCATCGCATGTAACCGTAGGAGAATGCAGCTAAATGGGAACTATGCTAACAACAGAAGGGATTTACGTGCCAAGCAAACAGAATGGATGGAAAGCACCTGGGATCAGAATCGTACTCGCCCGATGGGATCTACTAGACCAGAAGTTGGAAAACGGTAGTCCACATGTGGTTATCATTGCCTGAGGAGGATTTCTAAAGTTATGTGAGCCAATATTTACAAGTTAGATTTTTATATCAAAGTCCAGACTTCTCTTGATAAATCAAAAAGCTGGTCCCACTGGACTAGTGACAACAAAAAGCTAGAGCTGACTATGTAGTGGCTCCCCTCTCTGGGGTCCTCCATGGGAGCCCCCTACCCCACCACTAGTCCCTGTAGCTCTTGAACTCTTTTTTCATCAAAGAGAAAATATTTCTTGGTTTCTATGTTAAAAATGGGTGGGGGGGAAGGACATTTTCTTGGTCGATTTTTTTTCTTACACTCAGTCTGCTTCACTTACGTGCATGGTCTCTCTGGCCACTCTATGCATCTGTGGTTGAAACACAGAACTAGACTGAAAGCTCCACAAGGGTGGTTAGTTACCACACCTCTCTTACATGCCATTGTATCCTCTGTGCCATGCATAGTGCCTGACCCACAGCAGGCACTCAACACTGTTGGGTTATAGACAGAGAAATGACACAGAATATTTTTTTAAAAGGGGGAGGGGGGACAATCACACAGTTAGCTACAACCTGTAAAGTGGGCTTGGCAAATGAATGGAATTGAGCTTTTGGGGACTATTCACAATGTGTTTGGCACCAATCAACACTTAATCAGATTTAAGGAAAAAAATGGTATTCTTGACTTTCTCAAACTTTTACACTTTTGGCCAGAGGTTTCTAAGTTCAGCATTTATTCTGCATGTGATAATTATTATCTTAATATTTCTGCTATTCACTGTTATATTATTTTCTGTACTTTCCTGTTTACTTGCAAAAGATATTTTAAAGAAAGCCTCGTTCATGCTTAATATGACCTTTGCCTTCTCATTCTGAAATACCATAAGGTTATTTTCTAAAGATGCTTAAAATTTTACTAAGTAGTGCAATAAAGTTTCATTTACCAATATGCACTTATAATTTCATTACCTGGTTGAAGCTCATTCCTTCTTCCTTCTTTGGTAGATTGAACTAAACTTACAGCTAATGGAAAAAGAAAAAAGTTCATTAGCAATTGATTCATGGGGTGGCTATTGAAGTTTACTATTTTATATCTGAAATAAATGAGGGCTCAAAGACCTGTCAGTGGAAGATTAAGGTAGACTACAAAGCATTCTTTTTTTGTAGGTATACTCTACAGATTCTTCATTTCAAACCTAATTTCCCAAGAACATTTCTTTCCCAGAAAGTCATTGTTATAGAATAATCCAATATTGCAAACATTCAATACTGTGGAACTCCTAAAAGATAAAGTTCAGTTATTGACATGTAGCAATAAGAGTTAAACTTACCAAGCAAAGTTCTCTCACTGTTGACAGAGCAACTGACAACCTGCAAGTCTTTCTCAAAGGTATACAGATGCTATTAAAATAAAAATATTTTTTAATTTGGAGCTTCATATTAAAAAACAATTGTATGACTATAAACTCCCATTAAGCTCTGTACTAAGTATCACTGAGGCAAAATATTTTACTAAAGAACTATCAATAAACTAGTTTGGCCATGCTGAGACATTCCAAAGCATTCTTTATGAAAAAAGTTTGCTATTGTAGGCCATGTTTGTCACTGAAACTCAGCTATGAGACTACCAAGCACAGTGAGTGGTTAAGAGCCCAGACCTTGATCCCAACTAGATCCAGGTTCAAATCCTGACTCTAACACTTGCCAGCTGTGTAAGTTTGGACACATTTATTCAGCCTTTCTATCCCCTCATCAGTAAAATAGGAATCATAATACCTACCTCATGGGATTTTTAAGAAGATCAAGTGAGATAACCTATATGAAGCACTTAGTATGATATCTGCCACATGAGGCACTCAAATGTTAGCTATTATAATTATTAAGGTGGGTAAAGTTTCAATCAAATTACACACCTTATGATATCGTTAGTTATGTCTTAGAGACTGTTACAAGTGCACCTCCTGGAGGACTTCCATATATAAGGGACCAGAAAAGTAATCTTCTATCATTAATCTTTTTGTTTCTTGTTGTAATTTGAAATGTTCAAAATTTTGCAAGATTCCATTTCCTTGAATATTAAAGAAAATGAAAATGGCATAAAGGAGGAGGATATGATGTGCAGATTGAGGAACTGGAAAAAAAATCAGTTATAGTAGGCAAGCTCTCTCAAAGTACACTCAGAGGGTAAAGGAAAGATAAAAAGTCTTAGACCTCAGGAAAGAATAGGCAAAGAAAAACAGTAAATAGCAGAAGTATTAAGGTTATTAATGCTCAAAAAACACTGAGAACATGCTAAAACCAAAAGTTAGTGGAAAATGTTGGGAAAGTCAGGGAACAATTGATTAGAAAAAAATGAAGTTTCAGTTAATAAGAAGCTACTGAATTCATGCGAGAAATTTTGGTTTCCTTTCACTCTGGCTCTGAATTAAGGAGTTCTAAATTATAAGAAAAATGAAGGATGTATATACTTAATTTATAATGTTTTATCCTTTTAATTATAAAACAATCATAGTGTCCATGTTTAAAAGATGCAAATATTACCAAATAAGAATTCAAAAGATATAAACACTCTACTATACACAGCCAATTCCAACTTCCTCCCAAAAGGAAGCGTGTTTATAATTTGCTCTGTAGCCTTCCAGATCTCTTAAAATGAATTTTCAATACATATTTATGCACTTATATCATTTTTCTGACAAGTTTTTTTTAACATAAATGGAATATATTATTCTGACAACTTGCTTTTCTTCATGTAACAATATGTTTTAAAGAGCCTTCTGTACCAGTATACATTTATAGACTTCTTAATCCTTTAATGGCTATATCAATTTCCAAAGAACTTACTAATGGGCATTTAGTTTGCCTCCTACTTTTAGGTATTATAATAATCCAGTGAACTTCCTTTTACATACATCTTTGTGCACTTGTCCAGGCAGTTCTACAAAATCAAAACCTAAAAGTGGAATTTTTGGGTCAAAAGGTATATAAGTATCAGAATTCTTCAATTGTAAGCAATAATCTTCTCCAAACTAACTTATGCAAAAAGGTATGTAAATATCAGAATTCTTCAGTTGTAAGCAACAAAAAATCTTCTCCAAACTAAGTTATGCAAAAAGGTAATTAGTGGCTCATCAAATTGAATAGTATAAGGCATACAACGTCAGCATTGGCTTGATACAAAGCTGGAAATATCCATTCTCTCAGCTTTCTGGGTTCAATACATTTTTTGGCCTCCACACAATGGAACTCCAAGTTCTATACCCCAAAGCTACAGCAGTTTCAACCCAGTGGGTTTGCTCATCATCAAACCCAGTGGAAAAAAGGAGTCCATATCCCATTTCTAGTAAAGTCAATTATTCACTTTTATTCAACCAGCTTAGATCATGTCCACTCTTTTGTGCACTAACAGGGAAGGCTTGCATGAAAGAGTGGTGGAAGAGGTGAGAGAGGGTGAGGAAGGAAAGGTATTTGCAACCTGTCTACTTAAAAGTAATACATTGCTTCCCATTTGGCTACTGCAAGGACAAGTCCTTCAGTCAAACCTTCAGAAACAGAGACCAAGGTGGAGTCAACCTATTTCTCCCTATTACTCTAAGTACATCTTAAAAATGGACATCATATATAAAACAAATCTAAGACAACTCTGAAAAGTAGACAGAAGATGGCAGACCCTCCAGGGACCACAGGCCCCGATAAATGACACAGTAGTGAGTCTCCTGGGTTTTACTTTTGCATCGAATATCCCAGATTGAGAGCTAAAGAAGTGAAAACAACAGAAATGCTGACAGGAGCATACGAAAACAAACACACACCCATTCTCTCTAGCCAAAGGAACAAGAAAGGGGAAACCTGGCAAGACAGAAAATGTGTAGACTATAACCATCTTACCCCAGCCAAACATCATGGAAAAAAACACAACCCCACTCCTACCTCTACCAGCAATAGCTGAGTGGGGTGCCTAGACTCCCATCTTTGCCCAACTATATCAAGGCACCCTTCCCGTTCCTGCAAGAATAGTATCAGAGAAGACTAAGTTGGAACTTAGGGCTTTCATCCATGCACAGTGCTAACAAGCTTTCCCCCTCCAAGAGTATTAGTGAAGCCATGTGGGGATCCTGAATGTCTACCCACACCCAGCACTAAAGAAGTGCCTCTCCCCCTCCTCAGTGGGATGGTGTCAGAAGTGGCTGAATGGGAAGCCAGAACTTCCACCACCATCCAATGATAACGAGGTCTCCACCTACCTTCCCCTACTCACTTCAACTCTTACGCTGTGGTGTCAGTGGAGGCCTAGTGGGGAGCCTGAAATCCCACCTCTTATCTGCCATAACAAAGTGCCCCTACCCATTGGGGAAATCAAAAGAGGCCAAGTGGGGGAACCTGGACCTTCACCCCTTCCCCCAGCAGTAGTGAGGTTGTGCCCCCCCATTCCCCAACAGGTATACTAGCAGAGGAGGTATGCTAAAACAGAAGACTTAAATAAGATCCAGAGTCTCATAATATTCAAAATGTTTAAGATATGATAGAAAATCATGCATCATGCCAAGAACCATAATAAAAATGCTCAAGTAATTACAAATATGCTTGCAACAAATGAAAAAAAAATAAAAGCATCAGCAAGGAAATACCATATATAAAGAAAAAAACAAATGCAAATCTCACAACTGAAAAAATTTAAAAAATTGTGAAAAAATTTTTTAACAAAACCTCAAAGGACAGACTCAACAACATAGTTGAGAGGACAGAGAAATCAGTGAACCTGAAGATAAAGCAATAAAATTTACCTAATCTGAAACAAAAAATAAACTGGGTGGGAAAAGGAACAGATTCTCAGATCTGTGAGACTATAACAAAAGATCTAACATTCAAAAAAATGAATAAAAATAAAGATCAAACATTCACGTAATCAGAGTCCATAAAAAGAGGAAAAACAGGGTAGGACTAAAACAGTATTTGCAAAAATAATGGCTAATGACTGAAAATGTACCAAATTTCTCAAGAGACTACAGACTCAATAGGTCAAGTGAACCCAAGCAGGAAAAACCCAAACAAACCCACACCAAGACACATCATAATCAAACTTCAGAAAACTAAGGACAAAGAAAAAAATTTTTGGAAGCTGCAAGAAAGGAAAGACAACCCTTTATCTACAGGAGACAATTCAAAAGACAGCAGATTTCTCATGAAAAACCACGGAGACCAGAAGAAAGCGGCACATTTTTCAAGAGCTGAACAAAAAGAATTGTCAATCCTGAATTCTATATTTGACAAAATTATCCTTCAGAAATGAAAGAAATGGAGACATTCTTGGACAAAGGAAACTATGCAAATTTGTCATCTGCATACCTACCCTAAAATAATGGCTAAAAAAAAAGTTCTTAAAAGAGAAAGGAAATATTAAAAGAGGAATCTTAGAACATCAGTAAGAAAGAACGAACAATGGAAAGAGCGAAAATATGGGTAAACACAGAATTTCCTCCTCTTGCATTTTCTAAATTATGTTCGACAATTTAGGCAAAAAGTATAAAATTATCTGATGTGGATAGCAAAGATATAGAGGAAACAACAAAAACAATTGTGTTAATAAATGGGGAAAGGTAAAGGAACTTAAAAGGAGGTAAGGATTCTATACTTCATTCTAACTGCTAAAATGTCAACATCAGTAGACCCTTGTAGTGATGAAATAGTTCTGTATCTTCACTGCAGTGGCAAATACAGCAATCTACGCATGTGATAAAATAGCACAGAGCCATACATACATTCTACCAATGTCAATTTCCTGGTTTTAATACTACAGTAACACAAGATGTAAAAATTGAGGAAGACTGAGTGAAGGGTACATAAGACACTCCTGTACTCATTTTGCAAATTTTTAAAAAAAACTTTGAGAGGATGGGTAAGTGTTAAGACTCAGGTAGCATTATCCTGAAGCTCTATTACCAAGAGAAAGTACCATCTCTCTCTTGGTGGCAATTTTCCCAGAAAAAAAATATAGTACTTGAAAAGAATTTTTAAAAGTCCAACTAGAATTGGCATATCAATTCATTTCCCCAATAAAACTATTAAAAGGCTAATAAAAACATATGGGTTGCCTGGGTCCAGTGGCTCACACCTATAAACCTAGCACTCTGGGAGGCCAAGTCAGGTGGATCGTTTGAGCTCAGGAGTTCAAGACCAGCCTGAGCAAGAGTGAGACCCCATCTCTACCAAAAAATAGAAAAAATTAGCCAGGCATGGTGGCGCATGCCTGTAGTCCCAGCTACACGGGAGGCTGAGGCAGAAGGATTGCTTGAGCCCAGGAGTTTGAGGTTGCTGTGAGCTAGGCTGACTCCATGGCACTCTAGCAACAGAGTGAGACTCTGTCTCAAAAAGACAAACAAACAAAAACAAACATATGGGTTGTAAGGGTTTGTGCGTATGTGGAGGGGATACGGGAGAAGAAGGGGAGGGTTTGTTTAGCAAATTTGGTTCAGAAGCAAGACTTGCCTATTAACAAAAGCTAATTTAGATTTCCTATTAATTTATCCTTTAGCCATTTTCAGAAAAATTTCCATATTTTGAAATGCAAAAAAGCTTTGTCACTAAAGAAACTTGAAAAACAGCCACTCTGAAAGGAAGCTATCACTACCAATCCACTGAAAAACATTTACTGAATTCCTGCCACTCACAAGGCAGTAAACCAAACATAATGGGCATGGAACACATTGGATTGCAAAATGCTCTTTACTTCCAAATGCATACGGTCTTGGGGGAGATGAATATGTCCACAAAAGTTACTAATAGCCACCACAACCAGGTCAACAGAAGACTATGATGTCTCCTCTCGACCCATCTTCTTGGAATGTTAATACATACCACATAGAAATTAAGATAAGGATTGCATTAAAAACTTCAGATTTTATTCTCTTCCCCTAGGACTGTGTAGTGTGACAGGATTTGTCTTAGTTACCACTGTGTCTCCAGCACCTAACAGGGGAAACATTCAATGCATATTTGTTGGATCAGCAAATGAATGAATGAATGAATGAATGAGAGATGAAAGGGGTGGGGAAAATGGGAAAGAAAAAAGAATTAACCAAGTATCATATTGGAAGCCTGAAGAGTAAGGTTACCTGTGAGAAATTTGGAATGGATAAAGGGCATTTAAGTTCAAGGATGCCCAATATTCAATTCTAGATTGTTTTTACATATGCACAAAATGACTCCTTCCGTTTTGCCCCAAGAATTAGGCAGAGCCTGTCACATCAACCAGTGCCTTATGTGAGCAGTTTGGGGAAAAACTAAGGAAAGGGGGCCGAGTTCCACACTCAGATCACTGAGCAATAACGAGAAGCAAGACAAGTGCAGGTTATTTATGCAGAAGCAGAATTCAGAGTCTGAGGTCATTATGAGATGACCTGTGAGCACACAAATCTTGAAGAGGGCAGCAGACTTCCTACTTTCTTACAGAATATCAGATAATTGGTTTGAGATAATTTTCCTTAACTCTCAAAGGACTAAAAGACTTCAACTGACTTTTTGGTCCAGGAATCCTTGTACTTTTGTTTTTCTAAGACAATGAGGCCAAGAGATGATAAAGGGAGAAGAAAATGAAAGAAATATAAACTAAACTTTTAGAAAATGAAGTTGGAATCTATATACAACTTCATTTTTTTGTTTTGTTTTGTCTTGTTTTTTGAGACATAGTCTCACTTTGTCACCCCAGCTAGAGTGCATTGGTGTCATCATAGCTCACAGCAACCTCAAACTCCTGGGCTCAAGTGATCCTCCTTCCTCAGTCTCCTGAGTAGCTAGGACTGTAGGTGTGCACCACCACACTTGGCTAATTTTTCTATTTTTTGTAGAGACAGAGTCTCACTCTTGCTCAGACTGGTCTTAAACTCCTGGCAATCCTCAAGCAATTACTCAAGTAATAAACTCAAGCAATTCTCCTATGCTGGCCTGCCAAAGTGCTAGGATTACAGGCATGAGCCACCATGCGAGTCCTGTAACTTCATTTTATACTACATTATTTTCAACTTTTATGTAAAAGGAGGAGACAGAAAGAAGAAAACTCTAAAAGCAATAAACAATGAGTAATCTATGATTTACGGTAATTGTTTTACCTCATTTTGTCTGGTTTTGCAATCATATAATCCAAAGAAGATATGTCCCTTATCACCCTGAAAAAAAATTAACAAGATGTGTATTAAATGTCATTGTTTAGGAAGTTAGAATGTTACTAGTTTTAAAGCAAACCTGCAATAACTCAACCAATCTTAGCAATAAACACTTTAAAGGATGCTTGCTGTGTATGTCAGAAAGGGACTGAACCTGAATCAGCTAGTCATTTGGGCTCAAAAAATGAAACAGGTCAACAGGTACAGCTCAGTAAATTTGGAAGACTCCATCTAATAGGCCTGAGTGTGGTGAAGGAGTGAATCTTTTTGCATCTCCATTTATACCTTTGAGAACCTATATGATGGATAATAGAAGTGGCAATAACAAGTCCATGATATTCTTATAAGTGAAACTTTTGGAATCATACAATTCCTTAAAGGTACCATCCTTAGACACAAAATATTTTTGAAATCAAAAGAAAAAAAAAGTACAGTGATACAGCTGCCGGGCGTGGTGGCTCACGCCTGTAATCCTAGCACTCTGGGAGGCCGAGGCGGGAGGATTGCTCGAGGTCAGGAGTTCGAAACCAGCCTGAGCAAGAGCAAGACCCCATCTCTACTATAAATAGAAATTGATTGGCCAACTAATATATATATAGAAAAAATTAGCCAGGCATGGTGGCACATGCCTGTAGTCCCAGCTACTCAGGAGGCTGAGGCAGCAGGATTGCTTGAGCCCAGGAGTTTGAGGTTGCTGTGAGCTAGGCTGATGCCACGGCACTCACTCTAGCCTGGGCAACAAAGTGAGACTCTGTCTCAAAAATAAATAATAATAAAAAAAAAAAGTACAGTGATACAGCTGTACAAAGCAAACTGGCCATTGGAATTATTCTTTCATGTGTCCCTACTAAAGTTAACAGTAATGTTAAATTTTCCTTAGAATGTAACATTGAGAACACATTGTTAAATAATGCCTCAAAAATCGTAGCATATCTAAGTCTGAATAATCTTATTTAACATTTTCTCAAAGATAAAAATGTAACACATTAATTAGGTGAAGACATATTTTACTTGGCATTTTTCCTCTAGAAAATGAGATTGTTCACATATTCAAAAATCCTGAGTACTGTGTCAAATGTGCCCTACACAGTTTTATTTTCTTTTAAAAAAGGAAAACATTTCATAAGACTGAATTTCAGTCATCCTATTCAATCTTACACACAAAAACAAGGTTATATGTTAAAGGTTAAATGCCTTTAACAAAAGTTAAATGCCAATAAGTCTTATTACCCCTCAATAAGATAAATATAGAACTCTGTAAAGAGACTATACATGATTAAAATAGTACATGTTATATATATTTTACCACAATAGAAAATACACACATACCTTATAGGTATAAATAATATTTCCATTTCTTTCAACATTTAGTACACGTAAGCTCTCATAATTATTTTCTAAAACATCTGAAATGAAAATAGCAATATTCAGAAGATGTTTAAAAACATATCGAATATATTAGTGAAAGAAGCCAAGTACAAAGAATACATATTGATAATTCCATCATATAAAGTTTCAAAACAGGCAAAGCTTACCTATTTTAAGTGAGAACAGTAGTGACCTTTAAGGAAGAGGAAAGGAGTAGTATTGAGAGGTATCTCAAAGTATTTTTCTTACATGTTGGTAATGTTGTATATTTTGGGTATACTGATACACTTACTTTGCAATAACTCACTGAGCTGCACACTCTTGACTGTATACTTTTCTGTATGTTATACTACAATAAATTTCCACTATCTAGTAGCTTCTGCTTTATGCATTTTGAGGCCATATTACTAGAGGCATATAAATTGTTATAGCTTTCTGGTGGATTAATCCCTGTTAGGCACTCAGCTGATCTGCCAGGTATCTCAGTAGTCACTTAAAGCATTAAGATAAAAAATAAAGTAGCAGTCAAGGTTTTAATCACTTACTGTGATGCTAGAAGCAAGAAGCTGAACCAGAGAAAAGTGCCAACTTCCCTATTTTCCATGGAATAGTGCCATTGGTCAAGGGTCAGGTAGGTCAGTGCAGATATGGGGCTCTTTCACTACCAAGAGAGCCCCCCAAAAAGGTTCCTACAGTATTGTATATCCAGAAGCCCAGAGGAGGGAGAGGGAGAAGAGCTAGGAGTGGAAAAGCACTGAGAAAAACTGTCTTTGAAGTTCCCCACTTTCCCCACTAAGGTGGTATTAGCAGAGACCCCTGATAAAAAGTGGCTTCCAAATGAAGGCACCTGGGCTAGGAATGCAGCTATGTGTAAGTGTATGGCCAGCCAGGGAAGCCCAAGTACCGTGTTTCCCTGAAAATAAGACAGGGTCTTATATTTATTTTTCCTCAAGAACACACCCTAGCACTTATTTTCCAGGGATCTGTTATTTTTCCCCTCAAAGCCTCAGCTTGCAGCGATGGCCAGGACCTGACAGGGGGAGCCGACCTTGTTGGTGGGGCTGCCCGCACCTTTCCAGTCACCTCTGGGATAGCAGCTGTCAAGATGGGGCAGATAAGGGCTGCTAGTCTTTACCCCTCCGAGACAAAATGCACGGGTTGTGTAGATACACGGCGTAGCCACGCCCATCACAAGGTCTTATTTTCGGGGAAACACGGTAGTGACTGTGACTCCCTTGAGGGACTGCTGTGCATCAGCCAGACACCAAGTCTGGTTTGGAGAGGGCAGCTTTCCCCCATGAGGCCTGGCAGGTAAAGCCTTTGTAAGTGCATGTGATCGGGTTTGAAAAATCACATGTAAGTTTTTAAACCAGGAGCTGGACTAGTCAACCTCTTTGTCATAAAATATCCTTTCTTTCAAAGTCTACTTTCTTTTATAATTTTATTTCTCTATGAAGAATTTTTTTTTTTGAGAGACAGAGTCTTGCTTTGTTGCCCAGGCTAGAGTGAATGCCGTGGTGTCAGCCTAGCTCACAGCAACCCCAAACTCCTGGGCTCAAGCAATCCTCCTGCCTCAGCCTCCCGAGTAGCTGGGACTACAGGCATGCACCACCATGCCCGGCTAATTTTTTCTATACATATTAGTTGGCCAATTAATTTCTTTCTATTTATATTAGAGACTGGGTCTCGCTCTTGCTCAGGTTGGTTTTGAACTCCTGAGCTCAAACGATCTGCCCACTTCGGCCTCCCAGAGAGCTAGGATTACAGGGTGAGCCACTGCACCCGGCCTAAAGTCTACTTTGATATTAGCATAGCTACATCAACTTCCTTTTTGTTAGTGTTTACATGGTATAATTTTTCTATTATTAATCTTTCTATGTCCTTATGATTAAGATCTTTATCTTATAAGCAGTATCTACTTGGGACTTTTCCCCTAGTCTGACATTCTTAATCTTTTGAGGTATATAGTTCATTTACATTTAATGTAATTACAGATATATTGAGTTTGTATATATCATATTGCTATTTGTTTTATTCTTTCTTGCCTTCATCTGGACTAATCAGAGTTTATTATTTCATTCTCCTATTAACTTGTCAGTTATATATTCGTTTTGCTATTATTAGTTGTACTAAAAATTATAACATGCCTCCTTCTGTTTTAATATTATGTGATGCCAAAAATGTGAAGCAATTGAAACTCTCAAACTGTAAATGGGGGTATAAATTGGAAAACTGCTTGGTAGTATTTAATGAAGCTGAACATATATGACTTACCAATTACAGTTGTACATACATTCCAACAGAAACATGTACATGTTCAGCAAAAGACACATATAAGAATGTCCATACTACTGTAGTTCATAGTAGCCCAAACCAGAGACCCAAAATAACCATCAAGAATGAATAAATTGTGGTATATCCAAATAATGGAATACTATATAACAAGACTATAACAGGCTATAACATGTAATTAAGTTACTGAGCAAAGGAACCTCCCCCTACCACCAAAAAAAGTACAATCTGTATGTTTCAATTTATATACAGGTTTTAAAAACAGACAAAAGTAATCTACAGTGTTAGATGAGTGAATGCTGAAAAGGAACATAAAAGACTTCTGAGGTTCTATTAAAGTTCTCTTTCCTGCTCCAAGTGCTACTTACACAAGTGTGTTTCACTTTGTGAAAATTAACTGAGCTATGTACTTACAATCTGTGTACTTTTTGTATGAATGGCATATTTTTGTGAAGGACATAAAAACTCTTTACACAAAACATTTAACTTATAAACTAACTGACCATCTTTCTTCTAAAATTGTACAATATTTCTAATTCCACATTTAAAAGATTTTAGTAATAAAAGATACAACATCAATAATTATCAATTTGGGAGAAATGTTATCACAAATTGCTCCAACTTGATTTATTTTTCCCCTATATAACCAATGTTTTTAGATGTTAAAATATGATTACATTGATTACAATAAATTCTAATATTCAGACAAAACATATACAAAATAACTTATAACTCGGAGCAAATTTCAGTTTGTATTCCTAGTTAAAAAGGAAAAAATATGGCCAGGCACTGTGGCTCACACGTGTACTTCTAGCGCTTTGGGAGGCCAATACAGGGTGATCACTTGAGACCAAGAGTACAAGATCAGCCTGAGCAACATATTGAGATCCCTGTCTCTACAAAAAAATAGAAAAATTAGCTGGGTGTGGTGGCACACACCTATAGTCCCAGCTACTTTGGAGGCTGAGACAGGAGGATCACCTGAGCCCAGGAGTTGGAGGTTGCAGTGAGCTATGATGACACCACTGCACTCTTGCCTAAACACAGCAAAACCCTGCCTCCCCCCCAAAAAAAAAGTATAAAGAAAGGAAAAAATGGGATAAAAATAAGAATAATTGCTGAGCTGGACACCCACACTGGAGCTGGGAAACATTTAGATAGAAGAGCAGGCTTCACTGAGATCAAGCGTTGTCCTGAGATCTCTCTTAACCTCCCCTCACAGGAAGGAGCTTTGTGATCTTCTGGGGGTGGGGTAAGGCTTTTTTATATATGGGTATATGCATTTTTCTATATATATTGAGCTGTCAGACACACTGCACACTGATTTTTAAAAATAATGATCATTTTGTGTTTTAGGAGAACAGGATTCAAATAATTATCTTACTGCTAAATAGACCTTCACAATTTAAAGAGTTCTTGTTTCTATTCCATCCATACCACGTAAGTTATTACAGGCCTAATGTACTAATAAAGCGATTGAGTTTCAATTAGGTAAACAGACTTGGCCAATATCACAGTGAAAAAGTGGCATAAACTGATCTCAAACCTAGAAAAAAGGAAACAAAGTAACGGGCTAAGTGTCCTGTATTAAGCTTACAATGGGAAAATGGATAATTACTCAAAAAGCCTTTTAAGGTAGATTTTGTAGACATCTAAAGAGAATTTTAATGAGTTCTTTTCAGTCCTACAGATGACTCAAACTTCTGGAATGCAATGTGTCAATGTTTTGAGAAGTATTTTCTTCTTTCAAGATCATAAGGATGTTGGGAGAGACCTTCACGAAAGTACACTTAAAAAGTTCCGGCTAAGATAAGCCACTCCTTTATAAGAAATCTTGCTAACAAAATCCAATTTACTTGCAAAAGCACATCTGATTTTCAAATCACTAAAAAATTGAGAAAAATTTTCCAGTAAATGCAAATTACAACAAATGGTACATGCTTATTCCACTAAACCAGTGGTTCTCAACTCTGGCTACCTTAGAATCATCAGGGAAGCTTTGAAGAGAACACTGATGCCCTAAGCCCTACCCAACATATTCTGATTTTATTGGGCAGGTGTGGGGCCCACTCTACAATGTGTATGTGCTTATAAGTTCCCCAGGTGATTCTAACGTGTAGACGGGTTTGAGAAATACCAAACACTTAGTATATAATTGTTTATATTATACACTAGGCAATATTCATTAGATGCCATAACTAGGACCAGCTTATAATATAACCATTGAAATAAAAATTAATGCTTTCACCAGCCTGAGCAAGAGCGAGACCCCGTCTTTACTATAAATAGAAAGAAATTAATTGGCCAACTAAAAATATATAGAAAAAATTAACCAGGCATGGTGGCGCATGCCTGTAGTCCCAACTACTTGGGAGGCTGAGGCAGAAGGATCACTTGAGCCCAGGAGTTTGAGGTTGCTGTGAGCCAGGCTGATGCCACAGCACTCACTCTAGTCTGGGCAACAAAGTGAGACTCTGTCTCAGAAAAAAAAAAGTAATGCTTTCAGGGATACATTAGGAAATAACTGCAGACTTGAATAACCCTGCAGTGAAGTGCATTGTTCACATTTCAAGGACATTTGAAATGGATGAATTTGGCAATGTTGGAAATTCATAGACCAATGTCTCACCACACAGTATTAACCCATCAGTCCTCCCTCCCTAGATTAGTTGCTCATGTTTAACACACCCTTTTAGAAGAGGTATTCGGGAACCTCTTTGCTTATTCATTCTGACTCTACTCCCAGGAGTTCATCACTGGAAAGTCCAGAGGAGGAAGTTTAGCAATTTCAAATGAGGAAATGTGGTTTAATTTTACAGTTCAGTATATTTAGTACTCATGAAGGGAAAAAAAAGTAGCATTTTGGTAGATACTTTTATAAGCAAACCTCAGAAAGAAAAGAGTACCTCCTAGATACTAAAAGTACTGGCAAGTTATAACTCACATAAAAGCTGGTTTGCCAGATATTTTCATCCATTTCAATCTATTATTTGCCAAACAAGTGATTTCACTGTGTAGGAAGATGTTTGCCAAATGTATAAATTTTTTACCAGACTAGGAGACAAAAATCAAAAGCATTTTGTGCCTATTCAATAACCCTCGTTGGGAACAAAAAGTCACAGAGCCGTATACAGAAAGTTGAACTAGTTCCCAATACACAGAGCAAGAGGTGATAAAATATGATTATTCCTATTCTGTAAATACTTCACATAAATCCTTAGGCTCAACATGACCAGATAATTCCTAAACCATATAAACATCATGTGATTTATATTTTATATTCTGAATAAAATGAGAAAAAGCCAGAAGGGGGTAGTTAAGCAGCAACAAAGAGAAAGATGAGAAAAGGAGACTAAGAAAGTAGGGAAAAGTAAAAATGAAGGACAGCAGCAAGAGAATAATGAAACAAGTGAAAACAATGTGACCAGGGCAACCTCCTAGCCCCCAAGTCAACCTAGGGGAATACAGGAAGCAACAACAAAAAAAGCATTACTCCTGAATGAGTCGTCTGCTAAATATATCACTTCCCTGGCAAAGATGAGTGATTACAATGTTTGAAAGATGAAATCAATCTAGTATATCATAAATCTAAGCATAATCAAAGCAGGCAAGAGAATCTATATTTTTTTCAGGCTTAAATATACATGACATTTAAACCTTCGAAAATTTACATGCCACAGATCTTAGTTTCTTGAAAATGGAATCCACCCCAACAAGTGATTTTGATTTGGGATGCAAAAATCAATATGTAAAATCTATTGTATCACTATATACCAGTGATAGTTAGAATATGTTTTTAAATGTGTTATGAGAGCAACAATAACCTAGGGGGAAAAAATCTAGCAAAAAGTGTACATAATCTTCATGGAGAAAACTCTGACTTATTAAGAGTCATTAAAAGAATCTAAGCAAATAGCAAGCTATACTTTGTTCACAGTTGGGAAGATTTAATATTATAAAAATGCCAATTCTCCACAAGCTGATCTGTAGGGGCAATGCAACTCAAATAAAAATTCCCATAGACTTTTTGGTGAAATCTGACAGGTGCGTTCAAAAGTATATATGAAAATCAAAGGGCATAGAATAGCCAAGATGCTCCTGAAAAATGCTAAGGTGGGGGGACTTACCCAACCAGGTATTAAGACTCATCAGAAAGCATAGTTATTAAGATGTTGTCATCTCAACTTGAGATAATGAAACAAAACAAAGAACTCAGAAAAGAAGACCTACACATATAAAACAGCTTGATGTGTGACAGAAGTGGCCTTGTTATCAGTGAGGACCAGAGAATCATTTGGTTAGTAACACTGAAACAGCTATTAAAATGGAAAATTAAAACTGGATTCCTACATCATTTGTTGCACAAAAAATTAATTCCAGGTAGATTAAAAATGAAAATCAGAGCTATTAAGCTTTTAAAAATGAAAAATGTCTTTGTGACTTCTGAGTAAGGAAGTATTTCTTTAAAGATCAAAAAAGCATATGTAAACTTTAGAAGAAGGCTGAAATTAGACTACACTAAAATTAAGAACTTGTGTTTATCAACGGTGATATAGCATCTCTTGTATTTTCCTGGATAGAGCTGGAACCCATTCTACTAAGTGAAGTATCCCAAGAATGGAAAAATAAACACCACATGAACTCATCAGCAAATTGGTGTTAACTGATCAACTCCTAAGTGGACATATAGGAATAACATTTATTGGGTGTCAGGCAGGAGGGAGGGAGGGAGGGAGGGGATGGATACTTACATCATGAGTGCTATACGCACCAACTGGGGGATGGACATGCTTGAAGCTCTGACTTGAGGGGGAAGAGAGGGCAAGGGCAATATAGGTAACCTTAACATTTGTACCCCCATGATATGCTGGAAAAATAAAAAAAAAAAGAACGTCTGTTTATCAAAGAAAGGCACCATCACAAACTGAGAAAACAAGGAACAGATTGAGAGAAAACATCTGCAACACGTATGATGAATAAAGAAGTAGAATCCAGAATGCATAAAGAACCCCTTTAAAAAGTCAATACATTAAAAAACAGAATAGAAAAATGGACAAATAATGAAAAGATTTCACAGACAGGGAAATTCAAATGGCCAGTAAACACAAGATGCTTGGCTTCAGAGCACAATGAAATAATAGACCCACCAGTTTGACCAAAAAAAAAAAAAAAAAATTAAATCTGGAACTATCAAGGGCTTGTGAGGATCGGAAACATTGCCACTCCACAAACAAGGGTTAATAAACACACCTCTTCGGAAACCTTTGGCGCTAACCAGAAAAGGTGAAGATGTGCATAGCCTATGACTAAGCAGCTCCACTCTTAGACATATATCCTAGAGAAACTTGTGCCTGTGTGTACCAGGTGGTTATTAAAAGGATTGACCATGATAGAAAACCCCAGAAACCTTCCAAATGTCACCCACTAGAAAAAGGGTAGGTGAATTGGGTTCCCTGGGAAGCACTCCGAGACACAATTCAGTACCTACTGTATTCATCAGGGAGCGCTTAGTAGAGTGGGATTAACACTGTAAGAGGAAGGACACGGACCCAGGTTGTGGGAGGGGAAGAAGCCAAGCAGCAACAAAGTCCCCATAACCTCGGATGAACTTGGAGTCTCCCATAGGGGAAGCTCCAGAACTGAAATGGGTTGCCAGAGTTGTGCCACGTTGAGCCAGAATCGCCAGGCCTTTAAATACCACCCCAAACCCTCATTGGATGTGGGCCATACTCAAAAACGGAGTGAAGTTGGGTGACGCAGCCCTCGGCAATCCCTAAAGGGGCTGACAGCTGAAGACTGTCTGCTGACCACACGAACAGCACCCATGACAAGCCCTTCTTTGAAAGGAGAATCTAAGTGCTGTATCTCCATGTCCACCCTCATGTTGAATAATATTCACACAGTGGAATACTACACAACAGTGAAAATTAATGACCTATAACTAACCTGTCAACATGGATAAGTCTTATGATACTGAGAAAAAAAAGAGGCAAAAAGGATACATACAGTATGCTTTTGTTTACTATCAAAGTTCACGGACAAGTAAAATGAAACATTTTGCTTAGGGAGGTATTCATATGGGTTAAAACTACAAATAAAAATCAAAGGAAGGTTAAATGGTTGTTAACCTCTGTGGCGAGCTGAGAAACAGGATCTAATGGGGAATACAAGGGCCTTCAAAAGTCTTGATATTGTTCTATTTGTAAGCTAGGTAGTGGGAACATGGTTTCATTTGGGGTTTTTATTGTTATTTATAGCTAATATGTTATTCTTTTAATGTATTGATTTTTAACCAACTTTCATTTCAGGAGAGACCATTCCCGAAGTTCACCCTACAGCCAGGAGCAAATTCAGCAACCAAATCTGGTCTCCTTATTCCTTGACCCCTTGTTGACTAAAATGCTATCTCATATGCAACAATTTCCATGGCTGACTTAACTCAGGCTCCCTGGATATTTTGCCAGGAATACATCACACGTATTTAACGAGAATTACTTAGCACCCCTAAGAAATCTTCAATTGTACTTGTTGATGTTAAAATATGAAGGCTTCACATTTAGAAAGCAAATATGTGGAGGAGACATTATAATGGTATAATTATTCATGATTTACATTTGAAAAGCTGGGACTTTGAAAGGAAAATAATTTGCACAAATGTGTGTAGTAATGGCTGTGCTAGAAATTAGAATCCCAGATTCCCCTGCCAGTGCTATGTATTATAGTTGAAAAGAAATTAACTTGTGGTTTTCTTAAGCTACCACCCACTGGTGATTATCAGAGGTAACAATCCTCTTAGTATAACAGAACTAATATCTTGTCAAGATACTCTTTCAATTGCTCTCAAAGAGTAAAATACTACCAAGATCAGAAAAGCTACTATTTCTAGTAAGTTTACCTTCTGAGGACCCAGGTGTATCTCTTTTTCAGTGAAACATACACACTTATATACACAAGTTTATATTTCTTCCCAGATGAGTGAACGATACAAAGAAGCCAAATCCATTTGGGTCGTACACAGCTTTTCAATCACAACAGGCATTTCTGAAACATAAGACTGTGGCATTTCACACTTCATCTAACTTATTTGCAGACACCTGCCATTTAGCAAAACAAGGTGCAAGTTCAGAAAAAGGACTGCTTTGTAGTTGAAGACAGATTTAAAGCCGCCTGTTGTATTTCAAAAAGTTAAATCTTCATAAACTTTTCTGACATTCAGGAGACTTTAAATTCTCCCTCACCCCCTTACGCCCCCAAAGGAGCAAAGTTTTACTAATAATGACACTAACAGCAAATTCAAGGCGTAGGCTACACTAACGCATGATTCCTTATTTGTAACTAACATGCCAAGCCAAGGAAACCTACAAATAATTATCCTAAAGCCATAGAATAGTGTGAAGATACAAGATAGCAATGGAAAACTTTCACTGGAATTTAGGAGAAAAGACTTATAGATACAGGTAATTTGAAACCCCTGCCAAAAAAAAATGTCCTCTAGAGTCTACAGTGTTTACAGAAAACCAAAGGGGACAGAGAGAAGAAAGCATAAGAGTTCCCACGCACCAGGTGAGACCCAGGGGCAACACTGCTTTGAAACTGAATTTAAGCCCTGAAGATGCTCCATTATTTACAGCAAACTTCTCTTAAAAAAAAAAAAAAAAGAAAGAAAACAAAAACAAACAAAACTGGGAAATCACAGGGCTCCCGTTCTTTAAAGTAGATCAATGCTGGGAAGGCTCAAAAGTCACTTTTCACTCCCTCCCCAAAAATCAAAACAAGGATCCTCGTGGCAGATGAAAGCCAAAGCCTCAACTGCTGGAAGCGTGTTCCATTCACCCCGAGGAAGCTGGGCAGGAACTAACCGAGCATCACTTACTGCCGCTCCAGGCCCGCGGCTGGCGCAAGCGGAGCGCTGAGCGGGGCGTCTCCAGAACGTCCCGCCGCACCGGACAGCCGACCCCGCCCGCTCACGCCGCGCATCCGGAGCGGCCGGTCCCCCAAATCACGGGCGCTGCTCACACAGACGCAGAGACACGTCTCACAAACGTGGGACAAACCATGCAACTGTTACTTACATGGCTTGGTGGCCACGATTCATCTTTTCTTCCTCAAAACGCAAAACGCGCCACTTCCAGGTGCCCCTTACCTTGGCGGAGCCCCCATCCCGCCCACGAACCTTCCCGGACAGGTGAGGTGCGGGGAAAGCGTAGACTACGACCTCGCCCGCTCCCCCCAGGTGATGCCGGGGTACCACTCCGTCCCGGCCTCTGTGCCCAGGGCGAATTACCGTGTGCAACCGGCACGCCAGAAGCCGAGGCCTCGCTAGGGGAGCCGGGGCTGCCCAGCCGCGACCTTCACCCAGCGGCCGGGGGCGAGGGTGGCAAAGCCAAAAAAGCCGGGACTCCGCAAAGGCAAGCTCGGGCACCAACCTTCGCGGGCTGGCGGAGCCCCAGGCTGCTTGCCCCGAGTCCTGGGAGCCCCCCTAGGTGAGGGCGCCGGCGACTCCCCGCCCCCACCCCGCGGCCAACCCCGACGCGCGCCTCCGGCACCTGCGCCGCCGCCTCGGGCCCCGGCGGCCCCCGCCTCCGCCCGCAGCCAGGGCAGCACGTCCTTCCCGAGATCGAAGTCGGCGACCAGACGGAGGGCCATCGCCCCGACGCGGCCGCCCGACGGCTCGGGAGCCTCGCGCCGCGGGCATTCCCGGCCCCGGGTCGCCACCTCGCCTCCTACCCCCTGCGCCCGCCCTCGCCTTCCTCCCCCGCCTCCCCCGCCGCCGCTTTCGGTTCTGCTCCGTCCCGGCCCCAGGAGCCCCGGGCGCCGCCTCCTCCCGCCGCGAGGGGACCAGGCCACGGCGTGAGCCCTCGGCCAGAGGACAGACGGGCGGAAGGAATTGCGTGGTTTTTTTCAGTTCCCTGGCGATGTGGCCAGACTAGTGGTTTCCAGACTTTGCTGCACGTTACATGTGGAAGGTAGGCAGGCACGTTCTTCTTTCTCCCCCAGGTGATTCCACGCTGCAGCAAAGTCTGGAAACCACTTGGCTAGACAGAGCTGGGTCACCGAAAGAGTTTCAAGGTCCCCCACAGCGGCATAAGTAGGCAGTGTCTCGGGCCTATTCGACCCAGCTGCGGGGTGGTGGTGTTTTATTAGTGTTTAGGTAATAAGGGGCAGCTGGGAACATGTGAAGACCGTGATTTCTGTTTTAAGAGACATTAAAAGAGTTAATTAGCTTAACACAAACAAGGTGCTCTTTGACTGTTAGCTCCCTACACTGGTTCCAGAAAGCTGAATTGTCTAGGATTCCCTCTGCAGAGATTTGTCCTTAAAAAGGCTCTCATTCTTCCAGTGGAACCTATCATCTTGGGCTTCTTCTCACCTCCTTCCCTCTCCCTAGTGTTTTCATTATCTCACCACTCCTCAGCTCCCTCTTCCTTCAAAGGCAATATTGGCACTGCCAGGGCCCGTCTATCCTGAGCATCAACACCAGGTTATTACTCTCCCTATAAAGGAGTTATCCTCCTGTCTCTATGCAGAAGACCTCGAGTAACGGCTCACTGCCCCAGGTAAAGTGTCTATTCTTTACGTGAGCCTTCAAGCCTTTTCACCTAAGACCTCCAGTCCAGGCTGACTTGGCTCCCAGAACTCTGATTCTACCCTCCTTCCACCTAGAAAAAAATCTCCAGGTCCTTACAGTCTGGAGCTACAGAGCCTTTTCACAACTGCAGCCTACATTAACCCTCCCAACCCTAAACACCTAGAGTAGCACTGCTAGTACCCCTCATCTGACACTCATATGCAGTACAGCCTTGAGACATGAAAATTGTATCTTGAGTCTTGGCACAACCCCTCTGCCTCCCACCAGGGGCTAACAGAGCACCCTGGAAGGTGCTCAACAACTATGGAAGAATGAGTGCATACAGTAATAGACTGAAAAACGCTTTTTCACGTTCCTCAAAGTTAGGGTCTGAAAACTACTTGCATTGAAGTCATCTGGTGCAGTGTTTGACAATGCAAACTCCTGGTCTCTAGACCTGGGCAAGGCCCAGAAGTGTGCATTCTAGCCTTACTAAAATTTGAAAACTGCAACTAAATGTAAAATAGTCTTGATTTTTTTCCCCCTAGAGACATGTTTCTCCAACTGAAGTAGTGGATGATTTCAGGTGAACTCCATTACTCACCACCATATACCTGGGAAAATCCTCCCACCTGGGAAGTGCATGAAGATTTAAGATAAATGCTTAATGAGGCTAATACTGTCAGTGAATAAAAGGGAGACAACTGAAGCCATGAAGAGCTATTGAAACTAATATTTCATATAAAATGAAGCTTGTTTCCTTTGTCATACAGAAATGTCCTTGTTTGCCAATTTTTAAAATTCACTAAGTTTCCATTGTTTGTTTTTTTTTTCTTTTTTGCAGTTAACTTCTGTTAATAGTTTTACCAAGCAGACTGATTTTATAGTCAAGAAGTGATGACATAAAAATTATCTTCAAACTGGCCAGGTGCAGTGGCTTACGCCTATACTCCCAGCACTTTGAGAGACCCGGGCAGGAGGATTGTTTCAGGCCAGGACTCCGAAACCAGCCTGAACAACATAGTGAGACCCCATCTCTACAAAAAATAAAAAAATTAGCTAGGGCTGGTGGCACACACCTGTAGTCCCAGCTACTTGGGAGGCTGAGGAAGAAGGATCGCTTAAGCCCAGGAATTTGAAGTTACAGTGAGCTATGATGATGCCACTATACTCTATCCCACGCAACAGAGCAAAGCCCTGTCTCAAAAAATAACTAAATAAAAATAAAATTATCTTCAAATTAAAATTTAAAAAACTCAGCAAAGGCCAGGAGAGATGGTTCATGCCTGTAATCCTAGCACTCTGGGAGGCCAAGGCAGGATTGCTTGAGCTCAGGAGATGAGACCAGCCTGAGCAAGAGCAAGACCCCATCTCTACTAAAAAAAATAGAAAAATTAGCTGGGCATGGTGCGTGCCTGTAGACTCAGCTACTCCAGAGGCTGAGGCAGGAGGATTGCTTGAGTGCAGAGTTTGAGGTTGCTGTGAGTTAGGCTGATGCCATAGCACTGTAGGCCAGGCAACAGAGTAAGACTGTGTCTCTTAAGAAAAAAAAAGTCACCATAGAGGTCAAAAATAACCAAGATGGAAAAAATCATAAAGGTGCTATATGAATGACTGAACTTTGGAGTGTAGGAAAAAGACTGGGGAAGTGTTACTTATTGTCTTAAAATTTGTGAAGAATTAATAGAAGAAGAATGCTGATAGGTTATCCTTCAACTCTAGAAAAAATAAAACTGGAGACTGTCATAGCTTATTTATTTAAATACTCCCTCATAGAATTATTCAGCACTAGAACTGGCTTTTGGGTGAAGTAGAAATATTTCTGCTTTGGGGGCAACTTTAAAAATAAGCCATCTTCATTAACATCAGAGCATAGCATAGAGTTGGAGACTTAAAGATCTTATAATCAAGGCCCTTATTTTATAGCTGAGGACACCGAGGCTCGAAAAGGTATCTGATCTAAAGTAGCAAAGCTAGTTAATAATGAAGCTGTAGCTTCCTGCTACTGGTGTTTTTGTTGATTAGGTCCAGCAGGCTGAATTGGTGGACTCTTAAGTTACCTTCCAGTCTAAGGATTTCTAGTCATCCAAATACCACACACCCTGATTGGGGTAGAATTCTGAGACCACAGTGAGATATCATTAAGCTCAGATCCTATGGTTTTCTCAAGATAGCTTAGGTTCTTTGTAATTTCATCTTCAGTTTATAGATTTGAAGGAAACTAAAGGAATAAGAAATACAGGTTGAGTAAATCATTTGTATGTGGGAGATAGTTTATTTAACAGAGATATTAAAATGAAAAGTTCCACTCTCCTGACCAAGAATGAGTTCCTTGAAGTGGGAAAGTATAGAATTTGATTTTGAGTCAGAGAATGGCCTACTTAACAAAATCTAATATAAAAGTCAAATTGTAAGGTATCTTAAGGAAATACCTAAAGATATTAAGTTTGAAATTTGCATCCAGTGGAACAATAAATGTGCTAAAAGAACATTTTTTATTAATACACTTGTGTGTTGAAATTAAATAGAACGGAATTAACTAAAAAGCAAACCACATTTTGTGGGCTACTCCTTTGGGAGGACAGCCAAGAATTATAACAGAGGTTACCCAAAAACCCAACAGAATCTAAAGGGTACATAATAAATAAGGTTCCTCTGCACTTACCAGGAAATAATCTAAATTTTCTAACTAATATGCTAAAGTACTTACATGAGGTAGCTTCTTACATCAATATTGAAGATTCTGCTTTGCTGTAGTAATTTATTTTGGGTAGACATATTTAGTGTATTTTTAAAGAAATAAGTAACATGGTGGTCATCATGAGTCCCCCAAATCCAGTTCCTCCCATTCAGGTGGTAACAGTTCCTCTTGCCAGTGACTGATTTGGGAATGGGCAGATGCATCAGTCAGGAATAGGTTCACCAGCAGTTAATGAATACTCAAAGTAATAGTAAATTAAACACAGATTTTATTTTCGCACTTATCTGAAGGTACATAGTCCAACACTCATAGGGCAGGTCCCTGAAGTTAGCAGGGACCCAGGCTCCTCCCAGCTTTTTGCTCCATGAGAACTTGAGTGTACCCTTGTCCTAATGATCCAAGATTGCAAAAAGCTTCAGTCATCATGTCTGCATTTCAGAAATCAGAATGGCAAAAGGATAAAAGAAGAGTTACTACTTCTTTTTTAGTGATACTTCCTAGAACTTTTACAGAGCATTTCTACTTATGTTTTACTGACCAGAATTTAGTCATATGACCAAACATAGCTTCAAAGGAGGCAAGACAATATACCTGGCCAGTGATGCGGCCAGTGATGTGATAAAAATCAAGACAATATTACTACGGAAGATGGGGAAAATAGATATTCAGAAGCAACTAGAGATCTTTGTCATGATATGTAACCCAATTCTGACCAATGGGTTGTAAGAAAACCTATATAGGTTTAGGAGAAAACCTATAGTGGTGATTTCTCTATTCCTAAAACAGGAGACCTGGGAAAAGATGGTCCTTTTTAGCCCTTAAATATTTCAAGATCTGAGATGATTCCTGGAATTTCAGCCATCTTAATACCATACTGAAGATGAAGTCTGGCAAAGTCCAGAGAACTATAGATAAAAAGAGCTCCGACATGTCATTTTTGTACCCAGCCCTACCTCCGGCCTTTCTGATATTGGAGAAGACAAATTTCTCTGTTGTTTAAACAACGACTGAGTCAGACTTTTATTTTACTTGCAACCAAGGCTCTCAATTTAAAGGGCTATCATTTCAAAATTTCAGACATAGACCAAAGAGCACTATAACCATAATAATAGGTTTTTGTTTGAACACTTATTAAAACACATTAATCTATATTTGTATATTGTTTATTATCATAAAATGAAGCAATGTTACGGGAGTAGGCTTAGGGAAAAAAGCCTAGATAAGCAAGAAAAGTTAGTACCAAAGCCCTGGTAACCTTAGAACCTATGGATCAGATCACTGGAAACTCATTCTATCAGCAGACTTTTCAATTACATGAGTCAATAAATTTCTTTTATTACATAAACCAGTTTGTGTTGGGTTTTCTGTTGCTTGTGCTACAAGCATCCCAAATCAGGGATTCTCAAACTTTAATGAGCATTCAAGTCACCTGAGGATCTTGTTAAATGTAGATTCCAATTTAGTAGGCTGTGGTGGCTGAAGAGGCTACATTTTAACAAGCTCCCAGGTCATGCTGATGTTGCTGGTCCACAGACAGCATTTTGAATAGCAAGGTTCTACTACATTTTGAATAGCAAGGTTCTACTACTTAATGTAAAGATCTTTCCACCTCTGGAGCACTACCTTACTCTCCACCATGGAGAGGGCCAGGTGAAGGTAGGCTTGGATGGCCAAGGAGACAGACCGGAGCTAAGGGTGTAGGTCTAGAAAGGAAGCTAAAATGGAGGCAAGTATTGGTTCCAAAAGTTTGAACCAGGCCATGGGCCACAAGTTCTAGTAAACCACAAGCTCTAGCAAACCACAGAGAATTAATAAACTGGAAAGAAATGTTGGGTGCAGTAGCTCACACCTGTAATCCTAGCAAATTCAGGAGGCCAAGGCAGGATTGCTTGAAGCCTGAAGCTTAAGACCAGCCTGGACAACATAGCAAAAATTCCTCTTTACAAAAACTTTTTAAAAATTAGCTGATGACAGCCGGGCGCGGTGGCTCACGCCTGTAATCGTAGCTCTCTGGGAGGCCGAGGTGGGCGGATTGCTCAAGGTCAGGAGTTCGAAACCAGCCTGAGCAAGAGTGAGACCCCATCTCTACTATAAATAGAAAGAAATTAATTGGCCAACTAATATATATAGAAAAAAAAAATTAGCCGGGCATGGTGATGCATGCCTGTAGTCCCAGCTACTCAGGAGGTTGAGGCAGCAGGATTGCTTGAGCCCAGGAGTTTGAGGTTGCTGTGAGCTAGGCTGATGCCACGGCACTCACTCTAGCCTGGGCAACAAAGCTAGACTCTGTCTCAAAAAAAAAAAAAAAAAAAATTAGCTGATGACTGGCCAAAAAAAAGCCAAGTGTGGTAGTGTGCACCTGTGGTCCCAGCTATGTGGGAGGCTGAGGCAGGCAGATCACTCGAACCCAGGAGTTCGAGGTTACAGTGAGCTATGCTGATGCCACAACACTCTAGGCTAGGAAAGAGAATGAGACCCTGTCTGAAAAACAAACAAACAAAAATCAAAAAACAAACAATGGAATGTACAAAATATGAAGAGATCATCTGAGAAATACATAATCATGTGAACATTGTTGCCATCTGTGATAATCCATTTCATAGAATACATGAATAATTTTTAGCATTACTTATAATGACCAAGAAGATAAAAGGATGTTATAGTCTGTCAGTCAGAAAACTCCATTTTAAGTGGCTTCTCAGATTCTTCTCTTATTAAAACCGTATCATTTCCAAACAGAAACTTAATCTGCTTACTTGTGGTTTACACATAAATGTTCTTCCCTCTTTCTCCTTCTCCTTCCTCCTTCCACCCTTTATTCCCTCCCCTTCCCCTTAGTTTTCTTTCCCCTTCTATTTTTAAATAATTCCATCCTAAAAACCATCGAATGAGGCAAAAAAAAAAAAATGTACGTATCTGCACAGGTGGGGTTAGGAGCAGGGTGTTGACCAAAATTTGAATGTCAGAGCTCAAAGTGGCAGGGGAGCTGAAGGAATGGGCACCCAGCATGAGATGTCAGAGTCCAAGCAGGGTGAGGAGGGCGTCCACATGGGTGAGGAGTAGTAGTCTAGCCAGGGTGAGCACATTTCAAGTGGGTTGGGGAGGGCATCTGCACAGGGATGGGAGTGGCAGGTAAGATGGAGATTGGTTACTTACATGGGGTTGGATCAGTTAAATAAATATTTTAACAATAATGAGACCAAATCCTTCACTGGCAGGCAAGGGAGTGCCAAAGAAAAGTGAAAAAAGTCTGTAGTGTTGGATTGGAATTGTAGGTATTGGTATAAACTTATAGTTTTAAATAGATAGATGAGAAAGAGAGATGTAGATATGCACATGTGTGTATGCATATGTGCATATATATATATTGTCTAGTTCTGTCCACTGAACACCTGGGAGCAGCAATACCCATATATCAATCAACACACCTGGCACAAGGAACAAATAAGATGAGCCTGGAATACCTTGTAGTGCTCAAAGAAAATGCTCAAAGAATGATGAAGACATGTCAGAAGGACACGGGGGCCAGTGTGAGGGAGCTGGCAACTGGCCACCTCTGAGATAACTTGAGAATCAAAATAAACAATGATAATAAAGAAGCATAATCTAATAAACTCTGAGTCCATAGGGATCTAAATACATAAATATCTGTATATACATATATGGTATCTGAAAATATACAGATATATGTTTTAAATGTATAATACATATGTTTTTTGTCTTCTTTTAGAGACAGAGTCTCGCTCTGTCACCCAGGTTGCCTGATCATAGCTCACTGCAGCCTTGAACTCCTGGCCTCAAGCAATCCTCCCACCTCAGCCTCCTGAGTAGCTGGAACATAAGTGTGTACCACCACACCCAGCTAATTTTTTTTTTTTTTGTAAAGATGGCTTCTAGCTATGTTTCCCAGGCTGGTCTCAAACTCCTGGCCTCAAGGGAGTCTTCCACTTCAGCCTTCGAAAGTGCTGAGAATACAGGCATGAGTCATCACGTCTAGCCAACATATATAGAGTAAACACATATAGATACATTGAAAGTTTGAGGAACAGGATATCTAGATAGTTTCCATGTACTACCTCACAAAATACTTTTTAAGCCTGGTATATACCATCTTAATTAAGGGAGTATCATCAGCAATGGGACAAATGGAAATCATAGCATACAACCACTTCCAGAAATTAATGGCCTTAATCTAATCGTGAGGAAACAGACAAACCCAATTGAAAGACATTCTACAAAATAACTGAACTGTAATCTTTGAAAGTGTCAAGGTCATGAAAGGCAGTGAAAGACTGAGGAACTGTTCCAGATGGCAGGAGACTAAAAGACACGGCAGCTAAATGTTCCACATGATCCTGACCTGGACTCTTTCCCTATAACGGAGCAGGTCCGAGGATTACGTGGTAGTGGCGTATCAAGGTCAATTTCCTAATTTTGATATTTGTATTGTGGTTACATAGGCGAACATTCTCATTTGTAGAAAATACATACTAAAGTATTGGGGGGTAATGGGACATCAGATCAACAATTACTCTCAAACAGTTCAGAAAAAGGGTTTTTTATACTGCACTCCCAGGATTTCTGTAAGTATGTGATATGTTTCAAAATGAAAAATGTTTTTGAAAACAAATGTTATCAGACGAATTTGTGTTTCTGAAGCCTCAAGAAGTTTTTTTCCACATAAGGAAATATCTCCTATTGTGCTGAAAGCAAACTTTAATGACATGGGAAGGTCTGATTTAAACATTGAATTGTTATAAGCATTTTAAGTTAGACTGCATTCCCCCCTTTAACTGCAAACCCCTAAAGAAAATAACTGTACTTATTAACCTTGGGCGCTACGAGTTTAATTCTCTAAAACTGCCTGGAATAAGCCGTAGTCAAATAATAGGAGAAGCATGATGGAAACTTATTTTAACCTTTTAAATGACTATCCTTTCTTCTTAATAGGAAACTTCCATTAACTGGTCTCAGGGGAAAATATTACTAAAATTAAACTTTTTTCAAAGCAACTATATGACTTCATTTCATAGGGAAATTGATGACAAGGAATGAATATCTATTACAAAAACATTTTCATTAAAAATGTACACATTGACTTCATGAAATGCTTTGTGAATTGAATGAACAGCACTTAGCCATTTTATAAGAAATGTATGACAGATATTTGTGTGTAGCATATTTTTAATGTCCGACTGCCATGTGTTTCTGTACATAGATTTTTTTTTTCAAATTTCTAAACACAGTAAAAGCCACCAGAAAGAAATGTGAAGCAATTCATTAAAATCTTGTCAGCTGGACCCCCCAGCTCCCACTTACCCTGAAAGGCGCCTTTACTGAAGCTGAACGCTCTCCCAGTAATTCCCTCCACAGAAGATCTATTGTCACCACCTCGGGAGGGATAATTCCTGGAGGAACCAAGTCGGCCAATTGGGGGGGTCTTGAATAATCACAAATAAGTAAATACATTACCATCTTGAAAGTGGCGCGTTAGTGCACTCTTTTGAATGCCCCCTGAGAAAATAAATTGGATTAAAATTAAATATTTTGTTTTAAGATGTAATGCTCAAATTCAGGGGATTCTGTTGTCCCTCTAGAGCAGTGATCCCCGACTTTTTTGGCACCAGAGACCGTTTTCATGGAAGATAATTTTTCCACAGACTGGGGGTGGAGGGGGTGGTTTCCGGATGATTCCAGTGCATTACATTTATTGTACACTTTATTTCTATTATTATTACACTGTAATATATAATGAAATAATTATACAAGTCACCATAGGTTGGGGACCCCTGCTCTAGAAAGTATCAGTTGTAGGGGGAAGGGAGATGATGGGCTGTCCTTCAGCTGTTGAATCACAAGAACCTCTTTTCGCTGAAAAGATTTTACTTTGGCAACATGTTGTAGGTGATCATTAATGAAAGATGTGTCTCCTTGCTAAGAACATTATGTTTTCTGTACTTTTCACATGTTTGTGGCTCTGAAAAGAATTTTTTTTCCCAGCTGCTGTCCCCTCCAGTTGGCTTTGATAATTAGGGCTGGGAAATTTCAGTGCTCGATGGTAGCCTCTACCCTCCCTTCATTCTCCTCCCAGTGGCTATCTCTTTGGTGTCTTTGTTCTCAGCACAAAATAGTCCCTGCAAGCACTGATCAAAGTTCTGTGAATACACACTGACTCATTAGGTACTCAAAGATCATCTTCTTTGTTAAGTAGCTTCTTTTTTATTTCAATAGTGGTTTATTTTTTATTCATCTTACCATGAATCACAATATACAAAGGGAATGTGGTTTGACCTGAGGTATAAAAAAATTACCATATCATAGACAATCTTTTTGAAAAAGATTTTACTGTGCCAAAAAAAAAGTAAACCTCTGAACCTTTCTTTACGTGAATGCTAATAATACCGACTACTTTAGAGAAATTGCAACTAGCCCAGCACGTTCAAAAGAAGATCCAAGCGGTTAATCATCAATAGCCATAAATGAATCTGCTTCAAACCCCTGTCCTTTTCAGAAAATAATTTGTGGAAGTATTGAGATTTGCAGGTGATATTTTAAAATTTTTACTGAAGATTCCACTAATGTTTCCCCTTATGTTTAATTTTTTGAAATATGTTTAATTTAAGCCCTCTTCGTTCTCAAATATCCACACCTTTTCCAAATTTTCAGGCTCCCTCCTCCATCACAGAATGTTTCTTTAAAAAGAGGAGCCGCATGCCTATCCTTGCAGTCAAGATCCATGTCTGGGTCTGCTGGGAGATTATATATGGAGACAAATTAGAGCCAGCGGGAAAGAGATATCCCTCTCTCCTGCCTGGAATCAGAATCCATCAGAATGCTCAGTATTAATGGCAACCTGAACCCTGTAATGTGTCACCTTTCTCTTCAGGGCCTCGGGCCTCCAAATGTCCATCTAATCTATGTCCACCCCTGGGAGCAGATAGGACAATTCCCTGTCCGGTGTCCTTTGATAGTATCAAAACCGCGTGCTTAAGAAAAAGCCTGACATTTACACCAGGTTGGCCAAATGCTCAGCTGAGTCTCAAGAGGGTAAAGAATTTCAAGTACTTAAAAAAAAAAAAGCCAGCAATAGAGTAATGTACTAAGTACTTAATTGAGAGTTAAGAGGCCTAAATTCTTGTCACAGCCCTGGCATCAGCTGGCTCTGTGACCTTGGGTAAGTCATTTAACCTTTTTTGTGGACTTGGTTTCCTTGTTTTAAAATAAAAGGTTGAACTATGGTCCCCAAGTCTCTTTTGCTTCTAAGCAGTGCTATGACTCTTAATTATAGTGGCAATAAGATAATCCAAAAAAAATATCTACTTTCCAACCCTGTCACCAAGTTCATGTGTGGAGAGAGGCTTAGGAGAAACCTGCAACTCTAGTAACCAAGGAAACACTAAAATTCTAACAGTGAAAGATACCCTGTGTAGCAGGATGAGACAAATTCTACAAAGTAAACCAGGAAAATGGAATTGAGGATTAAGAAATATTAGGGATGGCCGGGCGCGGTGGCTCAAGCCTGTAATCCTAGCTCTCTGGGAGGCCGAGGTGGGCGGATCATTTGAGCTCAGGAGTTCGAGACCAGCCTGAGCAAGAGTGAGACCCCATCTCTA
>VSMD01053131.1:0-77140 GCA_008750895.1 Mirza zaza
AAAGAAACAAACAAACAAAAAAAAAAAATAAAATAAAATAAATAAAAAAAAAAAAAAAAAAAAAAAACAGTAAGCATCTCAAGAGAGAGATCAAGTCTTAATGATCTTTGTATTCTCCTACACCTAGTACCAAGTTTGACATGTACGAGGTACTCAGTGTACTTGCATTGAATGGAATTGGCAAAGAAATTAATCCATGGTTATGTATTTTAATATGACATAGTAGAGCATGGCATTACATTTAACATAATATTATCTTAGACAATATCCATTAGTGTTCATCCTACCAAAAACCAAACCAAAACCAAACAAATAGAAATAATAACAACAATAAAATCTGGCATAGCTATAATCAATTTCAGCCCTTTATAGTCAGGTGATACAGATTACTAAAACACGTTGCAAATCCTGGCTAGGTTATTTATGATTAACACGCAAAAGAACATCATGCACTGTCAGTTCTGAACTGGCAAGAACGCTAGAGTTGGACCCGGGACACACAAGAGGGAAGGGCTCCCCTCCGGAGTGTTGGCTGAGACACTGAGGGTGAACAACCGAATTCTCCAGAGTTCAAGGCTGATATGAGCTGAAAAGCCAGCTGCAGAAGATAAATAACCCCAAGGTCACTGGCAGCAGGTCATGCCAGAGTGGGAATATCCAAATGCTTCTCTGACCAGCAGTGCAAACAGCCAGGTAAACAGCTTGCGGCCCAAGCAGATGGCTTTGTAATGCCACTTTTTCCTTTTACCCTTTCCAGGGAAGGGGCAGACTGCCTGTGGCAATAATGGCTTCTGACTTTGGACTCAATAGTTTTTCTCATCACAATTCTAAAATTGTTTAGTTTGTGGATAATCTATTGCATAAATTCATGTGCTTTGCTCATTTCCATTGCCTTGTGAACCAAGATAAGTCTACTTTAAGATTTGAACTATCTGTCCCTTTGTATTTTTTTAATTCATCAGACTTTAGGAATGATATATTATGATATATAAAAAATATAACTCACACTGGGTAACAGACTTGAACCTTAGGTGTGAAACTATTAGAATTCTAGAGGAAAATGTTGGAAACACTCTTCTAGACATTGGCCTAGGCAAAGAATTTATGAAGAAGACCCCAAAGGCAATCACAACAGCAACAAAAATAAACAAATGGGACCTTATCAAATTAAAAAGCTTCTGCACAGCCTAAGAAACTGTCAAGAAAGCAAACAGACAACCCACAAAATGGGAGAAAATTTTTGTAAGCTACACATCTGATAAAGGGCTGATAACTAGAATCTATTTAGAACTCAGGAAAATCAGCAAGAAAAAATCAAACAACCCTATCAAAAAATAGGCAAAGGACATGAACAGAAACTTCTCAAAAGAAGACAGAATAATGGCCAACAAGCATATGAAAAAGTGTTCAACATCTCTAATCATCAGGGAAATGCAAATCAAAACCACAATGAGATATCACTTAACTCCAGTGAGAATGGCCTTTATCAAAAAGTCCCCAAACAACAAATGCTGGTGTGGATGCGGAGAGAGAGGAACACTCCTACACTGCTGGTGGGACTGCAAACTAGTCCAACCTCTGTGGAAAGCAATATGGAGATACCTCAAAGCAATACAAGTAGATCTACCGTTTGATCCAGCAATCCCACTACTGGGCATCTAGCCAAAAGATCAAAAGTCACTTTATGAAAAAGACACCTGCACTCGAATGTTTATAACAGCACAATTCACAATTGCAAAGCTGTGGAAACAACCCAAGTGCCCATCAATTCATGAGTGGATTAATAAAATGTGGTATATGTATACCATGGAGTACTACTCAGCTTTAAGAAACAATGGTGATATAGCACCTCTTGTATATTCCTGGATAAAGCTGGAACCCATTCTACTGAGCAAAGTATCTCAAGAATGGAAAAACCAGCACCACTTGCACTCACCAGCAAATTGGTATTAACTCATCAACACCTAAGTGGACATATAGGAGTGACATTTATTGGGTGCCTGGAGGGTGGGAGGGGGGAGGTGTATGGGTGTATACAACCACAATGAGTAAGATGTGCAACGTTTGGGGGATGGACATGCTTGAAGCTCTTACTCGAGGGGGGAGGGGGGCACGGGCAATATAAGCAACCTTAACACTTTGTACCCCCATAATGTGCTAAAATAAAAAAAATATTTTGTTACATGAATTTCATACCCAAAGTTCTTTTTTTGATCATTCCCAATATTTATTAAGAATTCTGGAAAACAGAGATCTTTTGTTTGTTTTAATCACTTATTATGGAAATTTTGAACTATATTCAGAAATAGATATAATTGTAAAATTCCATGTACCTATCACTCAGCTTCAAAAATGATGAACATTCTTATCTCATTTTTCTCACTTCTCTTTGCATTTTGAGTGGAGTATTTTAAACCAAAACCCAGCATATCATTATCTTATCCCTAAGCACTTCAGTGTGATCTCTAGCAAATACGGATTATTTTAAAAAAATAGAACCGCACTTGGATGATGGGGTAGGAGGAACACTTGAGCTCAGAAGTTCAAGGAGGTGGCAGTGAGCTATGATGACGCCACCACACTCCAGCCCTGGCGACAAAGGAAGACCCCATCTAAAAAGCCAACCAACCAAACAAAAAAAAACACAGCATCATACCATTATCACAACCAGGCAAAGTAACAATTTATTATCTAATAATCAGTTTTCCCTGGTGATCTCAAAATTATTTCTTTACAACTTACTGGTTTGAATAAAAATCTAAGCAAGGTACAAACTGCATTTGTCTGATGTGACTCTTAAAATATCTTTTTTTTTAGATTGTGGTAAAAACACGGCATGAGTTCTACCTTCTTAAAAAATATTAAATATACAACACAGTAATGGTAACTACAGGCACAATTTGTACAGCATATGTCTAGACCTTATTCATCTTGCACAACTAAAACTGTTGAACGGCAACTCCCCATTTTCACCTCCCCCAAGCCCTGGCGAGTGCTATTCTACTCTCTGCTTCTATGTATTTGATTGTTTTAAATTTCTCATATAAGTAGAATCATGCAGCATTTGTCCTGTGACTGGTTTATTTCACTTAGCATAATGTCCTCATAGTTCAATCATGTTGTCACAATTATTATCATTTAGTTCTTTTCTTAAGGCTGAATAATATATTCCCTTTATCTATATATTAATGTATAACAATTACCCCTTCCCTTTTAATGGTGTGTATTTATCAAAGAAACTGGATCATTTGTACTATAAAATTCCCATTTTCTAATTTGGCTACCTGTATTCTGATAGTATTCTTTATTTAACATGTTCCCTTTCTAGCTTCTATATTTCTGGTAAACCTGTGGCCTGACACAAAAAGCTACCCAATTCAAGTTCAAAGTCCGTTAGCAAGAATCCTTCATTATGATTTTCTGTCCTGTTATTGCATCACACTTGAAAATCCTACCTCACAAAGTAGTTATGTGAAAATGGAAGCAACTCACAGTGGAAGTCCTCTTTCAAAGAATATCTGAAGCTTACTCAATGATCTAACAAAAAATGGATTTCTGTGAGGCTTTTTTAGAATATTTTTACTATAAGAAGAGATCTGCCTTAGAAATTTTAATTCTCTCTAATTTATAGGACTTTCATGGTTTCAGAGAGAATTGGATTAAAACAATAGCAAAAGCTAATTTCCATATCCTTCAGGTGATGTATTTCCCAGGTAGCTAGTGTGTGAGTGAGTTTGGAGAAATGCCTCAGAAGACAGACCTCAAACCTGGTCTGTGGCTGCCCTGCAGGGTTATGGGAGCAACACCCACCCAAAACTGGTTTGCATGTGGGGTCTGAGGATACTATACATGATAGACATACTCAGACAGTGTGATGAGTTTTGTTATGCACATAATGGGGCTTTCTGGGAAGAGCAGAACAGGGTCAAAAGGAGGTATGAGAATGGCTCAAGAGAGCAGGAATCATCAAATTATTGTCTGTGGCAATAATGGCTGTTTTTATTACAGCTAAGGGTTGGGGATAAGATGAAGATTCCTGATGTGTGGTTTGAACTTGCCATATCCAAGCTTCCTTAGTGGCTTCCTTGATCTGGAACAAGAGAAGAGATAAGGGTGGGTTTAAAACTATCACAATCAAACATCAAAAACAGTGAGACATTTTACTACAAACATAAATTAGTTATTCAATTTAATGTATGAAAAACACAATGAATAGAAGGAACTAAGACATTTAGGGGTTTTACATGTGTGTGTGTGTGTTTAAAGAAAGCTATAGCTAACATTTATGGAGACCCTTTCTGTGTGCAGAACACTAGTTCTTTATTTGTATTATCCATTTAATACAATATTTATAACAAACTTATGAGTTGACTGTTATTAACCCAATTTTGCACATAAGGAAATTCAGATGCAAAGACACTTGCTCAAAGTCACATAGCTAAAAGTGGTAGAGCCAAGGTTAAAACCACGCAATCTGACTCCACAAAAGCACTCCTAACCACTATATTTATATGCTTAATGGCTCTCAAGTTTTGCATACATAAAAATCACCTGTTAAAAATTATATGCTCCCAGGTAGTGCCTGCTCCCAGAATTTCTGAATCAATAGGTCTGAGATGGGACCTGAGAAATTACCTTTCTAATGGAGTTCCCAGGATGCTGTGATCTGGGACAGCACTTTGTATGTAACCACTGTTACACACAAATTTATCTGAACACAAGTTTGTATACTACATGTGATTCAATCACCTTCACAATTGCATACCCTCATTAAGGTTTATGTGATTGAATTTATTATAATTGGTTAGAGCATAATCTTAATTACACCATAATATTACTCACCTCAAAGCTGAGGGATGATATAGTGTAATCATTAAAAGCTTGGCATCAGAAAGACCTAGATTTTCTTTCTAATTCTCCTACCAAATAGCTATGAAACATTGACAATGATGCTTAATTTTCTGACTCCATCCCCTCACTCATAAAATACCCAATCATAGGACTGTTGTGAAGATTAAATGAAATAATGTATTTAAAATACCTGTCAAACGTTTTAGTACTTTAGCAAGGCATTAAAGGTTGGTTAATGTTCCTCAATTTGACTGCCCAATTTGAAGTTTAATGTCTTGGAATGAGTTAAATAGTTTCCCAACAATAATGCAAAGGTTTTAGGAGTTTTGCAATAACTATCCTTGAGTGTGTAAAAATTATATTTGCTTCTATAACTTGCAATAAGTGGATTTAACTTGTAGTTTTGAAAAGGATTTTGAAGAGCCATATGCAGGAAAAAAAATAGCTTCATAAAATCAAGTGTGTAAAGTTCCATTGTATAGGAGAACATAGAGTACTACTCTTTTTCAAGGAGCTCATACAACCTGAAGCAAAGTCTTACAGAGTCACAGAACCATTTTTGTCAACTATGTTCTTAAATAGAATCTACTGGCACTGTATACAAGTATCAAGGTTCAATTTAGTCATTTGATTTTAAAAAATATATCTCAAAAAGAACAAATTGGAAGGCATCAATTTACCAGACTTCAAGCTATACTACAATGCTATATGACCAAAACAGCATATGTTTGGTTACTTATAGTACTGGTATAAGAACAGAGACATAGACCAATGGATGAGAACTGAGAACCCAGATACAAAACCATCTTCATATTGTCATTTGGTCTTTAACAATGCAGACAAAAACATACACTGGGAAAAAGAATCCCAATTTAATAAATGGTGCTGGGAAAATTGGATGGCCACATGTAGAAGACTGAAACAGGATCCGTACCTCTCACCACTCATAAAAATCAACTCAAGATGAATAAGAGATGTAAACCTAAGGCATGAAACTATAAGAATTCTAGAAGAAAATGTTGAAAAAACTCTTATAAACATTGGCCTAGGCAAAGAATTTATGAAGAAGACAATCACAATAACAAAAATAAATAAATGGAACTTGATCAAATTAAAAACCTGCTCAATAGCCAAGGAAACAATCATTAGAGTGAATAGACAACCTATAAAATGCAAGAAAATATTTGCATGCTATACATCCGATAAAGGGCTGATAACCAGAAACTATAGAGAACTCAAGCAAATCAGCAAGAAAAATCAAACAACCCCCTTAAAAAGTGGGCAAAAGACATGAAGGGAAACTTTTCAAAAGAAGATGGACTAACGGCCAAGAGACATGAAAAAAATGTTCAACATCTCTAATCATCAGGGAAATGCAAATCAAAATCGCAATGAGATATCACTTAACTCCAGTGAGAATGGCTTCCAAAACAACAAATGCTGGTATGGATGCAGAGAGATAGGAACACTCACTGCTGGTGGGACTGCAAACTAGTACAACATCTATGGAAAATAGTATGGAGATACCTCAAAGAACTATAAGTAGAATTACCATTTGATCCACCAATTCCAATACAGAGTATCTACCTAAAGGAAAAAAAGACATTCTGTAAAAAGGACACCTGTACTAGAATGTTTGTAGCAGCACAGTTCACAATTACAAAAGTGTGGAAACAACCCAAGTCTCCATCAATACATGTGTGGATCAATAAAATGAAGTGTATGTATACCATGGACTATTACTCAGCCATAAAAAATGGTGAACTAATACCTCTTGTATTAACCTGGATGGAACTGGAGACCATTCCTCTAAGTGAAGTATCATAAGAATGGAAGAACAAACACTGTATGTACTCACCATTAAATTGAAAGTAATCAATCAACACTTATGTGCACATATGGAAATAACACTCATCCGAAATCAAGCAGGTGATTGCAGAGGAAGGGATGGGTAAATTCACACCTAACAGGTACAGTGCACACTATCTGGGCGATGGGCACACTTATAACTTTGACTCAAATGGTACAAAAGCAATTTATGTAACCCAAACTTTTGTACCCTTAATATTCTAAAATTAAGAAAAAAGCCAAAAAATATATTTATATTAAATAAATTGACTTGATTGATGTGTGGTCAAAATAATTGGATGATTAGCAATACTTTCTATCTTGCATCCAGAAGTTTAGTCATTATGGCAGATCCTAGGAATTTTGCTATGTTGTCTTGCCCCTGGAATAAAATAAGTTAACGTTGGTTTTGTGCACACTATGTATGCCCTCTGAGTTTGTACTGCACTGCCCTCTGGAGGACAGAACTCATCATAGCACATGCATTGTAATTTTAGGAAAAATGTCGTTCTCCTCCATATAGATAAAAAGTAATTCAAGAATGTGTGATTCATGACAATAGCAACAGAGAAAAATAAAAAATATTGTAACTTATGCTAACATTTAGTTGTCCTTACTGAGCAGTGTTGTTTATTCATGTCAAGTATTTTAACTTTAAATAATTATGCGTCTCTCTTTATTGGCCTTTAAATAAGAGTCTAAATTTTTACATATCTTATAGTAATAGTTCAAACTCTGAGTCCATCAGATTTACTTTCCTGATATTCAATTTTCTCTTTCATTTTAAATATATGTGGGATTTCCTGGTTAAAGAATAAGGTTTTTTATTTATTCATTTGTTATAAGTTTTCATATATAGTCAAGGTTAGTCTTTTACAATGTACGTACATATGGTGGGTTAGTTTATAAGAATTAACTATTAAAATATTTTTGTAGTAAATAAATCTATTGAACTTGACTGATTGATAAAATCAATAAAACCAGGAAAGAAAAATGGGAAAAATCTTTTAAGCAGACCTAAATGATATTCAATTCTCTCTTTGAAAATTATTGAAACTTTGAAAATTATTATTTTTAAAAAATTTCTGTCAAAGAAATAAATTCAGGAAGAACTTTATGAGACAAAATTTGTGAAAAATGATATAGTGACAGTATTGACACCATGTTTATCCTGTATTATTATCTCTATTTTATTTGGTCTGTATGAACTTGGTGTAAGAAGAGAAATTATGTTGTGTTTTTCCTATTGTACTTCAAACTAGAACTCTAAGATTTCCTTGGCTACAAACTTAAGGCTGAGAAGTAGATTAATTTTACCAAAAGAAGAAATAGAGTATACAGCTCTTTAGGATTTCTTCAATTTTCCTTTTTAATATTGTCTAGATTGTTAACCAAAACAAAAGCATCTGCATGCTGACCTCAGATTGCTAACTAAAACTCCACATAGGCAAATTCTCATTTAACACTCCTGAACTACTGGTCAAAATTGGGATGAATGACCAAAAGATATAGAGCTAAAATGGCAAATGTCGTTTCTCTCTCATAGTTGTTTTTCATTACCCAGTGTTAAGACCTGAAATCCAACAGGTCACTTTGTTTGCTTTTCAGCTATAATATAGACACAGTTCAAATGGACCATTAATAGAAACAAGTCAAAACATAAGAATCAATTTCCAAATGACACTGTATACAGAGGGCAACATTTAAGAGAAAGCAGCGAATGAGATAGAAAACTGAAGGAGAGAAGTTCACTGTTTTGAATTGTACTTTACTGGGCTAGCCAGATATTAAACATACATGTTAATTTCTAAATTGACAACCTGAAACCTACAGACTAGTGTTAGAAAAGAAGTACTACTTTTTCTTTATCCATTTAATAAATATTTGTTTATTGAACGTCATCTTTGTGCAAGTTATGCTGCTGAATGTGCATATTATGGCGCTATTCCCTTTGATTATCTAAAATAAAGTAGATAATGTGTTTTTAAACATGTGACTTTAAATCTCTATACATTGCTCCTTTCTCCACTTCAACTGTCAATATCTACCTAAAATATAAAAATATTTCAAATTCCAATGGTAATAAGCTTATATAAGCCAGATTCAAATGCAAGATTATACCACATATTTAGAGTTTCTTTAACCTATTATAAAATTATCATTTATTTAGCAAACCATTAGAGTAGCTTTACCTTTTTTCTCTTGGATACAAACCTTTTATGATAAAGGCTCCCTTTGCCTAGTGGATTTCACTTAAATTCATTTAAGTCAGGGGGTCCCTGTGTCAGTATTTCATTGCATTACATTACATTTCTAGTGCATGTCACTTTTCTCATAATAAAGCTAATTCTCAACTCATTAGTCCTAATTGCAAATTTGCTTTTAGCCCACTCTGACTATTGAAATATTTTAATAAGTTTGTGCCAATAACTTTATAACCTAATATTCATGTACATTGTTAATCATTGTAACCTGAATTAATCTAGCTACATATTTGATTTATTTAATATTGTTTAGTGATCCCAAAAGGGTTACAGCACAGTGCAGAGTCTTATCTATGTGCATATTGTGTTTTCATTTTGCTTTAAATTTTAGAGTAAGATTTTGGTTTTCTGTGTTAATTTTTAAAATAAAAGTTTTGAGGTTGCTAAACCACTTGCTTGGCACATAGTATTGTTGACTTCAAAATATGTACATATATGATTTCTTTTTTATTGATTTTTTATTACAATAGGAATCTTGCAAATATGGCTCCCATCCCCCCAAATTACATTTCCATCAGCATCCTTGAAGACTTTGACATACAAGTTTCACCTCTAATTGCTGTGGTATAATTTTAAGTTGCTCTCTATGTAACAAAATTTGTTTTAACCATATCTGACTACGGATTTTGTCATTCAATTACTAAGTTAGATTACACATACCTTTATGTTCTTGGCTAAATATATTTACCCTTTAGTAACTGTTTAAAGTATTACTATGAAAACGTAATCACAAATGAATTGTACAGAAATGAACTTCAAAGATTCCTGTGTAGGAGCTTACTGCATGTGTATTTAAAAAGTAAGGCAGATGAAACGTGGTAGGCAATTTCAATCCCCCTTGCCGCCTTTTTTTCACTCATTTCAAATACACTAGCACCAATAAGCAAAGCAAAAGGCAAAACACTTGTGATACCATTTATTTACTTAACCATTATGGAACACCATTGCTAATTATTTTTCCCTTTGAGACAAAGTTATAAGAGCAAACACAGTCACGCCAGAGTCTTCAAGGGGTAAAATCTGGTGATAAGTCTAGTTAAAGCTTCATATCCTAAATGGAATTGATATATAAATATATAAGGAGTGAATTTATTCAATTCATCTTAAGCAATCCACACCTCTCCACTCTTCACATTTGGGGCAGCTTCAACTTTTGATCCATGGCTTTTAAAAGCTGATGATAGAACTAGATATTATCTGCGTAGAGAGTGGTTTGCATCCCTTACTCGTAGGAATTATCTATCTCTTAAGCTAATGATCTTTAGCATATTCATTAATGAACCTGAAGAGGGAGTATAACTCACTAGTGCATTTTTGTAGCTGAACTAATGGTGGGAGTTACAGTGTACACCAGTTAGAATAAGAAAACTGTCTTATTGACCTTGAGAGGTTAAAATAATGAATTTGACAGGGAAAAAGAGTGTAATGGAAAAAAGAAGTGAAAAAAAAATGACCCTCTGAAAACTAACAAAAAATAGTCAACGTTATTCACCTAAGTATGAAATTGACAATAATAATTTAGGAAAATATATAGAGTATCACCTATAGCTATTTTAGAATAAGACAGAAGTTGTATAATATTTGTTATAAAATTGGCACTAATTTAAATTATATAAATCTATATGATTGTTTTTGACTTAGGAAAGAAATTAGCAATAACTTTTCTGATATAATTGAGAAGTTGGATATTTTATCAGTTGAAAATTAGTTTGACTTAATAAACCTCAGTATATTTTTCATCCTGATTTTCTACTTTCTAAAAAACAATCCTGAGAAAGGAAAGACTTTTTATTATAACAAATGGTGCTGGGAAAACTGGATAGCCACATGCAAAAGAGTGAAGTTGTACCTTTAGCTTAAACCACATACAAAAATTACTCAAAATGAATCACCCTCAATGATTCATTTAATCACCTAATAAAAGACCTAAATGTAAGACCAAAAGCCACAGAACTGTTAGAAGAAAACATAAGGGGAAAGCTTCAAGACATTGGATTTAACAAAGACTTCTTAGATATGATTATCACAAGCACAGGCAATGAAGTAAAAACTAGATAAATTGACTCCATTAAAATTAAACACTTTGTAAATCAAAGAACACTATCAATGAACAAAAAGGCAACCCATAGAATAGAAGAAAATATTTGCAAATCTTATATCTGATTTAAAAAGTAATATCCAGAATACATAAAACAAATATGTTCACAAGGGCAGGGAATTTTTTTTTTTTTTGGCTGTTTATTCATAGGTGTGTCACAAATGCCTAAGCAATACCTGGCCATGATATATTTATTACACATGATATTTTCACCCATTTAATAAATATATGTAGAGAGAAAGAATGGCTATTTTTAGACTGGTAAAGAGTATAGGTTTGGGGGTCATTCAAATCCTGCCTCCACTACTTATGAGCTGATAAAGCAAATGACTTGACCTTTGATCTTCAATATGCACTGTTATAAAATTCATCTTTAAGAAAAAAAATCATTGTTGTATTTCCTCTTACAATGCTGGATCTTTTTCTCTAAAGTGCTATCTGGTAGCCTTATTCTGCAGAATTTGGGTCCACATATGCTGGTACTATGCAACCCCATACACCAGGCAGGGATTCCCCAAGCATGTTCTATGTCACTCTAGTTCTGTGAGATGGCACTAGGTGTGGGACCCAGAAAAGTCGTGTGGTCAAATAAATTTGATAAATACTGGGATGAAACAAGTTCAATGTTTTGTTGTTGTTGTTGTTTTTTAACCCTGTAGTACTTCTCAAAGCTTTTAACATGTGAATGTACAATGTAATAATCCTCTGGGCAGAGAATAAAGTACACAGTATTTTCTAATAATAATCTTAGAAATTTTTCTTTTTCTCCCCTTGAAGTGTTTCAGAGGAGTAGTGCTCTATGACACACACTTTGGAGACTTCCATTACCACTACCAAGTATGATCATGGGCAGGAGAGATGTGGAAAGTCCTAGCTCAGCACCATCAACTTTTCTGCTCATTCAATCTTTCCTCATTTCCCAATTCTAATGTGATATGTGTCAAAATCCATGTACTTGTCTCACTTATATTTAGCTGTAAAAATTCTCAGGAGCTTTCAGTTGCTATTGCTAGTGTCCTATACTTCACTTTCAGAATTTTCTGATGCTGAATTTCTGTCTGTTTTAGGGCTCTGATAGCCCAGGATTCAACACATTTTATAATACTGCGATGCTCATTTTTGTTGGCATGAATCTTATTTCGGACTTTAGTCAGTTGCTGCGTTTACCTTTAGTGCCTCACTACAATCTCTTTCTAAGCCCCCTTACCTGCCTCTCTGCCTTCATTCCAACACTGGCACCTTAATCACAAAGCACTCCATCACCTCTTTACCACTCAGGTGGCACCTGCCAAGTGTTAGCCTCTGCTAGGGAAGTGAAAGAATAAAGTTCCAGGCTGGGCAGCCTGTCAAGAGAGTCAGAACTGCAGCTGAGTAGGGGCAAGAGAGAGCAAGCTGCCCCTACACAGTGCTCCCGAAGGCTCTACTCCAGGGAGCTTAAGAGGGCAGGAGGGAGCTGAAGCCTACCATTTGCACTCTGTGACTATGCAGCTGGAATAGACCCCAGGCACAGGAAACTGAAGAGTGTATGAACATAGCCAGGCCAGAACTAGCTGAGGAACTTTCTTTAATGTTCATAAGGTTTAGTACTTAAAATATGCTAAATATCAATGGTTTTTAGTTTTATAACTTCTGACCATTGTCGACAATAAGATACTGGTATTAATATGAATTGAATACTGCATGACTCATTTTGCTACAGTATTGCAGTCGTTAATGTGGATTTTTAACTCTCTCCTCTGAAATCATTGTCTTTGTGTTTTCTGCCCATTGAATATCCCCTTCCTTATATCGCAGCCCTAGGCTTACCATAGTTAGCAAATAGAAATGCAGCATACCCAGTTAGATTCGAATTTGAGAAAAACTAAAAATAATTTTTAGCATAATTATGTCTCATGCAACTAAAATACATACGTTTTTTAAATCAGAAATTCCAATTTAATTAGGTATACTGATTTTATCTGGCAGCCTTACACAGCTTCCAGTTTTGACTATTGACTTTATCTGGGACCTTCAAATAGCAAATTGTGGCCACCAAAGTGGACTTTCTCTCAAAGCTTTAACCAGCTTATTTCCGGGGAATCTGTATCTCCCATTAAATCCAGGCCATGGGCATTTATGTCTTAAGGTATGGTGGCGAGTAAACTATTGATAGTGTTTGCCCCCTTTTTACTCCTAATCCAGCTTGTTTGAGATTAAGTCCTCAGAATTTTACCTTTCTCTGATTTTTTTCCTCAAAATTCAAAAATGTAATTCTGCAAAGTATATGTCAATCTATATCCATTATTAGGTGTTTTACACGTGTTATGTTTTTTGAGTCTCACATAACCATGGGAAACAAATTCTATTATTTCTGATTTAAACCTGAGGGAACAGAAAAGCAGTGAAAGTAAAAGTGCAAGAAATGGAAGAGACGAGAGCAGACATATGCCAAGCCTAGATGACTGGATAAAATCCTAGCCTCAGAAACAGCAGCAGGAGTGTCTCTTCTGGAGAGAAGGGACAGCCTCGGAAACTTCCAGGGGACCACAGCAGCAGCTGCCAAACTGCTCACCAGGACTCATCTTTAGACAGACTTCGAATAGGTCTTTGGCACTAGAACAGCAGATAAAATAGAAATTTATACAAGCCAAATATGGATGAGAGTAACTTGAGCTGTGGTTGCCAAATATCTGGAATACCTAAAACTCAAAAGAATTTTTATAAAACCCCTAATTAAAACTCAAATTTTAAAAGGAAATATAAATCTCAGCAGATGCCTGAAGAAGTTTAATTCCATCTTTTTATATATTGCCTCAAATGGTTTTACAGAATTGTACACTGGAAAAGGATCTTAGAAATTGCTATATTGGTATCATTATAGTTTATTTTAACTCTAAGTAGATAACTAATATTTAATACATATTTATTCTATTGACGGGTAGAGTATTTATCTATCATTATCTGCGATCGCCTTTCTATCTATTCAGGCATTTACCTTTTTTAGGCTACTTGTTTGATGGGTCTGCGACATTTGCTCTTTGCAAATAAGCAACGTGCCATCTAGTGCTAGGAAACCTGAATTGCAGTCAGAAGTCCCTAAGAAAGCAGGCGCTTACCACAAATGGAGCTTACAGGACTTGCATAATAGCTAAGTGGGTCAACCAGGCTCTAATACAAATGTCTCAGACACGTAGGATATCTCTCTCACTTTAGTCAAAGTCCTCTATGTGGCCTTTTCTTTTTTATTTTTAGTGCACATTTTTTCAAAAATCAGCTGTTTTTCAAACCAAAGAGTAAGCACTAGATCCTTCCTATAAGACAGTAAAGGAAAATTTCAAGGGACTGAGAAGGTATCCAAATGCATAACATTGTCCTAGAGCAACTCTCTTCAGGTACTAAAATAAAAATATTTAGTAACAAAATGACATTGCCTAAGATACTGTCCAGACAACATCCAGAGAATCTGTCACAGTGCCCAGAATTTGGTAGCTTGTCAAGTTTAGTTATTAGTTCTCTTCCAGTGAATAGAAATACAATTATTTAAGATAGTCAAGGGTCTAGTTATAATCATCTTCTGTTTTAAAGTTGAATTTATTTTAAATTAACAGCAATCCTAGTTTTCCTTTCTTAGTATTTTCCAGTAATTTTTTTTACCATCCCTGTACTTTCAGCCTTTCTGTGTTTTCATGCTTAGATGCTCGCATGAGGTAAAGCTAGATAAAAAAACAAATCCAATCTGAAGATCTGTATTTTATTAATCTAGTTACATTTTTGTTTAGTATACATTTGTACTTATTTCTATCACCTTATTTGTTTTTACTATTTACATCTTTTCTTTGCTTAATTTTCTGCTCATTTTCTAATACCTTTTTTATTCCTCTACTAGTTTAAAAATAATTTATTTTATTTTCATTATCTTGGGCAATTGTCCTTTTCTTTTTAACATCCATTATTGATATAAAAGAGTTAAATATTAAATAATATCTTTGTCCTCTCAAAAATATTATAACAATTTATTTTTTAACACATCCTCCCCTCTTTTGTGTCAGTTGTCTTGTATTTTCAATACTGCTTGCTTGGGAACTTCTCAAAATAAGATATTTCTAGTAATCAAATCTTATTGAATTTTACCAAAATGTTTAAAATTTTTTAGGGAGAATTACTTCTTGCATCTCTTCAGAATATTCTTTGGTATTTACTTAAATGTATCATTTAAAATTTCTTTCAGTAAAATCCACAAACTGAAAAGCTCTCAGACTTTGAAAACATCTTTATTTTGCCTTCTTTCTTTACCAGTCATTTAGCTGGGTATAAAAGTCAATTTGTTCACTCATTTCTCCTGAGTCTTTGGAAAGTATCTTTCCATACTTTCCAAAGGCATGTCTTCATGATAATAAAGTATAAAGTCTGCTTTCATTTTGATTACCTTTCTTTTGTAGATAGATGATCTGTCTTTTCTTCTGAAATCTTTTAAATTTGTCTTTTTAAATTTTTGTGTTCTACAGTTTCATAGTAACTATTTGTAGATTTAATTATATTTTCTTGCTCTGGATTTGTATGTTACTTCAATCTGAAGTCCCACATTTTTCTTTCCATTATGACAAATTTTCAGGTGATAGTACTGTAAATATTGCTTCACTTCTAGTTTCCATTTCTCCTTCTAGAACAACTTTCAAATAGACATGAGGTATTCTCACTTTATCTTCCATATCTCCTAATCTTTACTCATTGTGTTGGTTAATGTTATGTGACAATTTTGCTATGCTAAGCTGTCCAATTGTATTGCAAAACAGCCAGTCTAGATGTTGAGATTTTTTTAGATGTGATTAATATGTAAGTCAGTAGACTTTGAGAAAAGCAGACTACCTTTTATGTGGTGGGGCTTATCCAATCAGTTAAAGGCCTTAAAAGAAAAGACAAAGATCCTCAGAGGGAGAAGAAATTCTGCCTCCAGACTGCCTTCCAACTCAAGACGGAAACATGACTCCTCTTTGGGACTCCAACCTGCTGGCCTGTCCAGCAGATATGGGACTTGCTAGCTCCCATCTAAGCCAATTCCTTAAAATAAATTTATTTCCCTTCTTTCTTTCTCTCTCTCTCTCTCTCTCTCTCTCTCTCTATATATATATATATATGTGTGTGTGTGTGTGTGTGTGTATCATATATATGATATTGCTTCTGTTTCCTTGGAGAATCCTAGCTAATAGCACTCATATTTTTCATTCCATCTCTCTGTACTGCCTTTGATGTCTATTGAGTGATTTCTTCATCTCCATATTCCAGCTTACTGACATCATTTTAGCAGTTTCTAATCTGTTTAATTCTTCCATTAAATTATTTTGTTTCTTTAATTAATGTTTAAATTTTGGTTGCTTTTTTTCCCCCTCAAGTCTTCCTGTGTATGCTCATGGTATTCTATCATACATTATGGTTTCTATTACTGCTCTTTTATTTGTTTAAATTATTTTAAAATACTTATTTTGTAATATATTAGGTTGTTTATCATATCCATATTTGGAGAGGAGAACAAATCCCTAGTGTGCTGCCCCTGCTAACTTTTTATCATGGTAGTTCCAGTCTTCATGGGAGTGGGATTATTTTTCTTTGGAAGATTTGTCATTCTTAAGTTGTAAAACCGTCTGTACTGAGGCTGCTTCTCCCATAGGAGTTTCCCTGGTTCTCAACTAATGCTTGCCTGAGAACTGGCTTTCTGTACTGTCTTCATCTCTCACCACCTTGCATCTAGATCAGCCACTAATAGATCAGCTTCTTTCATTGCAAGATTTCATAGAGCATTTCTTATTTGCTATCACTTATATGAATTTATAATTATACATTTATTAGTATGGTTATCTTGATTAAAAATATGGCAGTCCTTCACCTTCAATAGATCCTTAATTCCAAGAGTAGAGGCAACACATATATTTTTAGTTCGTCACTTGTCACAATGCCAGACACATAGTAATCATCTAATTAAATATCCATCCACTGAATGAATTAATGAGCAGTAAACAAACATTCTTTTCTCCTAATTACCAGGAGAGTTCTTCCTGTATGTATCTCATTCAGATCCTTAATGGATCAAACTTATTGAAGCTGTTATCTTTTTTCTTCTTCTTTTTTTTTTTTTTTTGTCTTATGGCTCCTATTGGTGGTGTTGCTATGGCCTGCAATATCTAAATAGATATATTACTAATTATGGAATTTCTACCTGAGTTTTTGAAATTGTGAATTTGAAGTCATGTAAAATTACCAAAAGCTGTCTCTTATAAGTCCACAAAGCATACAGGTATTTCCAATAGAACCACAAACTCTCCTCCATGAGAGGAAATGTTTGATCAGAGTGAATTCCAAGTTGTCACAAACCAGAATGAGATTCCTAACCCATAGTCATAGGAAACTCAGTCACTCTTTCAGGTTGGAAGACACAACCCGGGACTATCTTAATGCTCAGGTGGGGTGTTTGGTTCCAGGAGGCTTTTGAGTTTTAGAGGAAAAGTATGAGAAGGGTTTAGCTTAAAGTAAAGTGGTACCATTTTTTATTACAGAACATTATAGGACTGTTAATTTTAGAGTTTAAATGAAAGTTCAGGTACCTCTCTGTAGCATTCTCCAATGTCCTTATGTACTATGATAGTCAGTAAGGGGTGAAAATTTAGCCACCGATTTCTGAAGTCAAAGAAAGATCCTTCTTACTGGATTACTAGTTGTTGATATCTCATATCAGCTCCAGTTTCATGCAGATACGTATGTGTATATGTATAGTCAATATCAACTAACAATAGCCACGCTTTCTGAGAAATGCGTCTTTAGAAGATTTGGTCATTGTGGGAACATCACAGAGTGCACTTACACATACCTAGATGGGATAGCCTGCTACGTGCCTAGGCTATGTAGTGTGGCCTATTGCTCTTAGGCTACACACCTGTTCAGCCCGTTACTGTGCTGAATACTATAGGCAATTTTAACACAACAGTATTTGTATATCTAAACTTGTCTAAATAGAAAAGATACAGTAAAAATACAGTATAAAAGATAAAAAATAAAGTACATCTGTATAGGGCACTTACCATGAATGGAGCTTACACAGCTGGAAATTGCTCTGGCTGATTCAGTGAGTGACTGGTGGGTGAGGGTGAAGGCCTAGGACATTATCATACACTACTGCAGACTTTGTAAACAGTACACTCAGGCTACACTAAATTTATAAAAAATATTTTTCTTTCATCAATAACAAGTTTAAGATTAGCTTACTGTTACTTTTTCACTTTATTAACATTTTAATTTTTTACTCCTTTGTAACAATACAGCTTAAAACAGAAACACATCTATACAAAGATGTTTTTATATACTTATTCTACAAGTTGTTTCCAGTTAAATGTTTTTATTTGTTTATTTTTACTTTTTAAACTTTTTTGTTAAAAACTATGGCACAAACACACACTAGCCTAGGCCTACACAGGGTGAGGATCATCAATATCACTATCTTCCACCTCTACATCTCATCCCACGGGAAGGTTTAGGGGCAATAATATGTATGGACCTGTCATCTCCTATGACAAAAATGCCTTCTTCTGGAATACCTCCTAAAGGACCCACCTGAGGCTGTTTTACAGTTAACTTTTTTTTATAAGCAGGAGTATACTCCAAAATAATCATAGAAGTATAGTAAATGCATAAACCAGTGATATAGTTGTTTATTATCATTAAGTATTATGTACTATACATAATCGTATATGCTTGACTTTTATATAACTGGCGGCACAGTAGGTCTGATTACACCGGCACCACCACAAACATGAGAGTAATGTGTTGCTCTACAATGTTATGAGAGCTACAACATCACTAGGCAATAGGAAATTTTCAGCTTCATTAAGTCTTATGAGACCTCTGTTGTATATGTGGTTAGTCATTGATCAAAATGTTGTTATGTAGTGCATGACTCTGTGTGTGTGTATATGTGTGCTTTGTGTTTCTGTGTGAGTACATGTATGAATTATGCTGGATCTCATACTTTTATTCAGACTAGTTTTTAATAGCAGTATTCTTTTTGATTGCTTGAGTATCCCTTCTTAGTAATTGATGTCATTGCCAAATCAGTGGTTAAACAACTCAGCTGCTAAGTGTTTTGCTTGTATGTATGTACATATACATGAGGTTGGATGGAAGAATAAATGAATGGGAAAGTCACTTGTTGCATTGATACATTTGGTTTAGTCACACCATATATAGCTTCACATAAGTGGCTTCTAAGGAATAAATGGTTTTTTACAAATATCCAGACCTTGACATTAAAAATAACCAGGTCTACAGACCTCTGTTATATTGTCTGATTTATAGGGAAGTTGAATTAATTTTTATTTTATAAGCAGCATGACTCATAGCTTACATGTTTTAATTCATCATGAAGAATAAAGCAAAAGTTTTAATCAGATAGTATAATCTAAGTATTAGATTATACTAATATCTAATATTAGTATTAGATAGTAATATTAATCTAATTATAATCTAATTAGAAGTATAATCTAGTTATTAAAAATTTAATAGTTGGTCAATTACTAATGACCAGTAAATCTTTTCTTTTCTTTTCTTCTTTTCTTTTTTTATTTTGGCCTCATAAATAGTCATCTGGCATTAAATATTTGTGATCTAGGCCAGTAACCTTTTTCAATCTCACAGGACCTTTTTTAATTAAACTATATCTTTGTCCCATGTCTGTAATCCTCTCACTGACATTTTATATACAAGACACCTTGCTGAAAAAAGGTCAAGCTGTACAGTTATAAATGGAAAAGAGATTAAAAGAATTCTCAAGCCATGGTGTGATCTAAGAGGGAGTTAAATATGGAGCAGTTCTTAGTAGACATGCTCAGTAGATAAGGAGGAATCCTCTGGATATATTTTAATAATTGGAGACTCAAAGCAAATGAAAATTATTTTTATGGCAAAAATGAAAAATACACATTTTTTTTCATAGTCCATAGTAATTATTGTGAAAGACCACCATGAGGCTTCAATAGCCATAAAACGTTCAGGGAAACAATTGCAAAATACATTCATGGTGTTTGTATAATTCTTGCCTACAAAGACACTTTTGTTGCTCCAGTAAACCTTGCAAATGTCAGACTAGTGTTAAGGTTAATTAACTCTAGAAGTTAAAAAAAAATGTTGAAACATATATGCATCAATGAAGAGTAAGAAAGGAGGGCAAAAATTGAGTAAAGAAGAAGGAGTAAGCTAATGCCATAATACTGAAAATTCTATCTTATATATTGAATAGTGGTTATAGCATTCGGAAGGTAAACACATTTACAGAAGCGACTTACATTATTTTCACCAGAACATTAAGCAGAAATTGAAAACGGATTTTTACCCCTTAATATTCTCCAGCTGGCATGTTATGACTAAAACTTGCTGAATCCATGCCACACTGTGATGCATTTAATGGTGACATGGGTACAACCAAACAATGCATTACTTGTAATGTCTGAAATAACCTAGCAAAGCATGGTGCTCAAGTGTTGAAATGCCACTGTCTGTTTCTCAGAGGTTGCTTAGTTATACCCAAGAGGCCAACCTGCTCTGAAAAGCCCTTACTGCTAATTTCTTTCTGTCACTTTTATATAGTCCAGTCATAAAAGGGTTCCCTTCATTCCCATGTCATCAGAATGGTGTTATTTAGTTGTTAATGCGGGAGACAAAGCACTCGACACAGGAGCTTTAATCTTGGGACTCTTTGATTGGTGCTTTCAGGGTTCTTAGTGCATGTGTTTATAAATAGTAAACTTGGTGCAAACATCCCTTTATTTTTAAATAGGAAGAAAAGGTCAAAAAATAAAGTAAGACCAGAGCTTTAATTCTGACTTGAGCTAAATCTTTTCTGGTGTCTCCCAGGCGTTGGGTTTCTGGGCAGACTCTTTGTCGGTGCTAAATGAAAAGGTTACTGTTTGCATCCTTCAGCTATTATAAGATTGCTGGCAGGAACTGAACTGTCAGGATCCAGCAGGTCATTCCCTGCCCAAAGTAACTGGATGCTGTGTTTGAGAAATGTGATAGTTGACAGGCTGACATTATGACGCTTGTGACCCAGCCCGTGTCCCAAGCTTCAAATCAGCCATCAATCCAGACAATAAGAACAGTTTCTAGACATGAAAACCTGAGTTGTTTTGTTTGTAGATTTGCTTAGTGAAAAAATATTTTAACTTAGTAAAGTTAGTTATGTTTCTAAAAATCAGGCAATTCAAACACGTTCATTGGATTTATCTGGTTATTTTCAATATGTTCTATTGGAATTTAGCTTTTTTTTTCTTTCTAAATGATTTGTTGTTCATCCAGATATAAATGTAGAACTATACTAGTTGAAAAGATAGAAAATTTCAGTTAATAAAATGGTTGCTTTTTCTTAGCAAAATCTTTCAACCAATTTTCTAAACTGACAGAAATGACTGTTTTGCCACTGATTATGTTGGGCTGTTGGCATGCAAAATGTATTAACTTTTGTCTGAAATCAGTCAAAATGAGTCAAGGTAGTCAAGACAAATTGGATATTTAATACATGATTTTTTTAGTTTACTTTCTTAACATATTAACCTGTCAAAGAGTCAAAAACTAAGTTAGAGGTAGATAAGTTATGAAAAATAATCTATTAAATTATATTTTGTACAAAGCATTTTTCATAACTCAATTATTGTTATCATTATTGGCATATTAAAACTCCCTAAGATTTAGGGAGGTTGTATAATTTGCCTAGGGTCTTAAAAATAGTAAGTTGATTTATCTCTAAATTCATGTTATCCTACTCTTAATACTATCTTCCATTTAATAAACTACCTGCACTCTCATCAGAAATAGCAATATTAAAATAAATGTTGATTTATAAGCTTTCCCACTGAAATTGCCTAAATATAATAGACAAGGCTTTAATTTTATTCTCTTGGTAATCAATGAAATAAACAACTGAGAATATCAAATATTGTCCTATGTTGAAATTATATTCAAGGACTTTTGTTTACAAAGAAAAGTGTGTAAATTTTATTCTAATGTACAGATGTATATATAATGAATGGAATGTAAAAGTATAAATAGGGAATATATGTGTAATTAGTTATCTTTGGGGTTTTTCTCTCCTGCTTCATAAAAGCTATAATTTTCCACAACTCTAAAGATATTCAGCAAAATATGTTCCCTACTATAAAAAGAACAAAATGTTTGTGATGTGGCAAATACACTAGGAGTTTGCTAGATGGTGCTGCAACATATATTTGTGAAACTCTACTGAATGTGTCTTCTTGAATGGAAAATGTTATTGCAATTAGAAATATACAGATCTATATTGGTATTTCAGGTTTTCATATTATGATATATGCATTATTTCTTTAAAAACAAAATTATGCTACCTCCATGGCTATTACCTAGATTTTAAACTTAATTGGTATTGAATTTGAGTTATATTTAACAAGTTAGGTTTTTTATCTTTACAAAATAGTTTAACATATAGACCAGGCTCAAGAGGCCACTGCGCAATAACCAAGTGTAATCTCTAATATTATGTTTTTGGAAATAAAGATAATTTATTCAGTCATCCTAGTACTAGCTGAATACAGTTCAAAATAAAATGATTTATTTTTAAATGTGCTAATTCAGAATAAAGCAAAACTACTTTAGAATGCTCAATAATCAAACATAGAACTGTCCATTTATGACCTTTTAAAATCTTGCATAAATATAGATTAAATAAATAAATTTAAAACAACAGTAAAAAATGTTTCATTATTATAAAAGCCCAGCTCAATTTTTTTTAGAAGTTATTAACTTTTATTTACCTTTTTTTTCTTTTCTTTTTCTTTTATTTCATCATATTATGGAGGTACAAATAACGTTAGGGTTACAAATATTGCCCCTGCCCCCTCCCTCCCCCCAATATGTCCAATCCCCTGGTGGTGTGCATCACACACGTTATGGAAGCATACACCCCTTTCCTCCTCCCCATTCCCGCCTGCCCACCACCTGCTAAAAAGTTTTTCTTTTTAACATTTTGGTTACATTGTATATCTTTGCCTCTCCCTAAGAAGGGTGAGAGTTATGCCCTTCCCCTCCAAAATGCTCACCACATCCTTAAGATTGTGTCCCCCCACCACCACCAAATCTCCGGTGAGCATTGCCACCATTTGAAAACCGTAGTTTAAATCAGTCAGTACCAATTTGATTTGCGAGTAGATGTAGAGCCCATTTTCCATGTCTTGTGTCGCCTCACTTTGGATAACAGTAAAAGCCCAATTTTTAACATAGCAACAATATCAGTACTATGGCAATTAATCTTCATCATACATTTGTGCTGTACAACCTACACACTAGACCATGTCCTGCACAATTAAGCCTCAGTAATAAAGAAACAGTGGCCACATATAAAGGGAGAAATGGTTGACAATATATGTCAGCATTAGCTAGCCTGAATTCACTGCAGACATCATAATTATAACACCTTTAGAAAGTTAAAGCACTTGGGATCTAGATTACATTGAAAATAAAAAGGGAGAAAAACAATGCACTCACTTTCCCCAAGCCTGAGGATCTCATGATCAGCCCTTAGAAAAGATTCTCAAACTATATATAATTAAATGACAACTATAAGCAATGGGAAAATGAAACTAAATTTCAAAAAATGTCTGCCTTGGAAAAATATATTTAGTCTCCAAACATTCTACCATATCTTATCTTATTAAAAGAATGCAATATTATAAAACACTATGCAAGCACGGTACTATTTTATAGACAACTAATTGAGGATGACATCACACAAGTAAATGCTAAGACCATGTTGTAGAATGCCAAAAATTCCAAACACTGCTGTGACACTGTATAACACAAAATTTTTCACACCTGAAGAAATTAAATTGCAATTTCCAGAGTTTTTGTATGACTGACAAGTTCTTGTAACATTAACCCATTCATTGAGAACAATTAGAAAAGCTAGATAATTTTTTGAGTCCATTTGAAGTAATTGGAAGTGCACAAGACATCAACAAGGGATTTGAGGGAGAGGTTCCCAGGGAAAAGGAAAGTATAGAAGTGAGCCTAACATTTAGCTTCTTTATTTCCTTTAAGGCTATATGCCAATACCTAAAGAGGTAGCAAGCTGAGCAAAGTTTCTAGAAGACTCAGTTATGGGAGACAAAAATTGAAATATAGATAACACAAAGAAAGAGAGGCTCTGGTAATTACTCCAGGATTTTAATTGAGACCCCTGAAACTTTATACTTATAGTAGAACCATCAAACATAGTCTTCAAAAATTAAAGTGAAATAAGGACAAGGTTAGACAAAAACTCATAGAGTTATCACCTGCAAACCCATGCTGAAGGAAATACCAAAGGGAATTTTTTGGCAGAAAGTTAAAAATCAAAATGGAAGCAAGAAAATGTAGTAAAGAATGAAGAACCAGGGAGAGTATAAGTATGTGGCTAAATGAAAATGAATATTGAGTATTCAAAATAATATTAATATCTTGTGGGGTTTTAAGTGTATGTATAATTGTTAAGACTGTGAATTATGCATTTGTCAAAACTCAGAATGTTACAGCACAAAGAGAAAAATCTTGATGAATGCAATTTTAAACATCAATTCAGATATCATGGGCTTCAGGATGGAATGCAGACTGTGGCAAAAGAATCTCGAGGGAGTGAGGCGAAAATGTTTTCTAAGTGACTCTGGAAATGAGTTGAGACCTTTAAGACAGAGGACTAAGGGAACTATACATAAGCAGTATACTCTAGTTTATAAAGTTCTTCCTCATGGGAGAGCAGTTTAAGAATACCAATGCGACTATACATGCATACTGGGAATGAGCAAATAAACCTATAAATGATGGATAGTGGAAGCCAACTTTCTTACCTTTGGAGTGGGAAGCTGCAGACAAATAAAGGCTGAGGCTAGAATGAACCAGGTAATACTGATAAGAGTCAGAAACATCAGTATGAACTTAAGTTTAGCACAATATAAACACAGATTATAGACACAGATTGTTACCTATATAAATACTTACATGTGTGTGTGTGTGTGTGTGTGTATGTGTGTATACTAGCACACCACATGGATTTCCTAGCTCTGTCTACTAAGAGGGCCTGGAAGCACCAACACCCCAGTATTAACAAGTCCACCCAGCACCCAGATCTTAGTTCCTAATATCATTGTCCAATAAAAGAAACTAGATGACCTTGAAGAAATTGATATGTCTAAGACTAGAGCACAGAATATACAAGAAGAACCTGAATCATCTGGTAGTGCCAGAAAGTAAAGAATTGTTCAAAAAACAAAACAACGCAGTATGTCAAAGGGACATAGGGGTCAACCAAAAGAGTTTTCAATGACTGAAACTGGAACAATTTGAGCAATAAAATAAAGCAGTATTGGAACATAAACCCAAGTATAAAATAAATACCAATGAGTTCCTCCTGCTATAAATAAATAATTAAATGGGAAATGATAGACAAAATTCCCATGTGGAAGAATTGTAAATAATTTATACAGATACTTTGCCCATGAGGAGGTGGTGCATGACTCCTCATTCCTTAAATGTGGATTCTGTATAGTGACATCCTTCTAAAGAGTGAGGTACAGAAAGGCAAATAAACAAATAAAAGTAACTTCACAGTGGACAAATATGACAAACATTACTTTAGCAGAATAATCAAGGTTAACATCATCAGTGACAGATCATCCCCTTGATATGTAATGAGAGTGGCACTTCTCTGTGATCTTCCTGCCAAAAACTTACAATCCCTTCCTAATCATAATAAAAACATGAGCCAAACTCAAACTGAAGGACATCACACAAAACACCTGTCCTGTACTCCTCAAAATCTTCAAGGTCATCAAAAGCAAGGAAAGTCTGAGAAACTAGCACAATCTAGAGGAGCCTAAAGAGAGATGACAAGTAAATATGATATGGATTCTGAATGAGATCCTGAAATGCATGAAAAATGTTCAGGATAAAACAAAGAAAATCTGAATAAAGAATGGACTTTACTTAATAATAGCATATCAAAATTGGTTCATTAGTTGTGACAAAGTAGCATGACAATTTAAGATCATAACAACAGAGAAAACAAGAGTGGAATATATGGAAACTCTGTAATATTCTTGTAATGTCTGTGTAAATCTAAAATTATTTATAAATAAAAAGTTTATTAAATGTGCAAAAATATGTAAAATACTGGGTAATAGTAGTGGTGGTGAGTAGGGGATAAACGGAGTCAAATTTTCCAAGTCCTCCTCATCTGATAAGTGGTAAAAGTACTAATTTATATTAGACCTTTAAAAGTCAAAGACATATTTGTTAACTACTAAAGGAAGATAAAAGAACACTTAAGTAACACTCTTACAGAAGAAAAACATAAAAAAAAATCTAAATTGATTAATCCAGAAGAAGGCAAGGACCTAGAAATTAAAGAACATAAAAGAGTTTTAAAAATAGAAAACAAACAAGATGAAACTAGATTGAAACTCAAGTGTGTTAGTAATTATTAGATTTAATTACATAAAATTGCAGGTATTTTATTTTCCTATAAAAAGAGCAATTTCATAGGATTAAACCTAATGTATTAAAACTGAATTATGTACTCCAAATAAAAGACAAATTTTCCATATTGGATGAAAAGTACAATATGCTATTTACAAGATACACATCCTGAACATAAGGATACAGAAAAGTTTAAAGTCACAGAGTGGAGAAAGCTATTGCTATCCTTTGAATGTGTGTGCCGTCCAAAACTCACAATGAAAACATAATCTTCGTTGTGGTGGTATTAAGAGGTGGGGCCTTTTGGGAAGTGATTAAATCCTGAGGGTTCTGCCCTCATAAATGGATTAATGCCCCTATTTAAAAAGGCTTCAGAGAGGCCTGTCCTTTCTTGTCTTTCCAGCTTTTGCCTTTGGGGACACAGTGACAAAGGACAAAGTGCCATCTTGGGAGCAGAGAGACTGGGTTCTCACCAGACACCAAAATTTGATCTTAGATTTCCAGCCTCCAAGAACTATGAGAAATAAATTTCTGCTGGTTATAAATTACTCAGCCTGCAGTATTTTGTTACAGCAGCACAAGTGGACTAGGGCAGTTATGCTCTATAAATACCAAACATAAGAAAGTTGGTATAGCTCTACTGATATGAGAGAAAGTAAATTTTAAAGCAAGCGGAGTTACTAAAAATAAACAAGGATAGTTCCTAGTGTCAACTTCTATCACGAAGGGATAACAATCCTAAATTTGTATGCACCTGATAATAATTTTAAAAATATAAAATAAGAAAATTACATACATAAATGAGAAGCACTGAAATCCACCATCAAATTAGGAGAAATGCTATTTAATAGTACTTTCCTCAGCGATTGAGAAATGTATAGATACAAACATGACTAAACATGAGGTATTTTCATCTTTAAGATTTCTACACTTAAGGTAAAGCCATTTGCAAGGGTACATTCTGAAGCTACATTTTGCTAATACCTTTGACAACAGGAACGTATAATCATAATGGGTTGGGACACAGGAAGGGAAGATTACAGGAGAGGAGAGAGGTTTAAAGATAAATGTTTCATATGGTGCTTTATAAACCCTGCTCACAATCACAATACATTTTATTTTATTAAAATTAATTCTCTAAGTTTACACTTAAAGCCACTTCCTTCTTTTTAACCCCCAGAAGACATAAAGGTAATGATTATGGACTAAAGGGAATTTCTTAGAGAAAAAGGCTACTATAGAGATCTTGCTTTCTTTTACTTGGTCTGAATCCATCTCTGTTTTCCTCCCTGTGGCCCCATTTTGATCCACAAATCAGCTATGCTGACCTCTTCTGAAACATCATGGATATTATTAACAGAAAACTGTTGCTTAGTCATTTTTGTTTTCTGCATCACTCATAAATTTCACTATTTAAGACATGCATATGTTATAGGCTATTACTGGGCTGGGGGAGGCGGAGCTCAGGCTGCAAGTGATGGGGAGCAGCTGTATGGATGAAGCTTTGCTCACTGGCTCCCTGCTGCTCACCTCCTGCCGTGTGGCCAGGTTCCTAACTTTCATAGTCTCATGAAAGACAATTTATCCACAGACACGGGCAGGGGTATAGGGAGGGAGGCAGCAGAGCTCTGTGGCCAGGGGTTTGGGGGACCACAGTTCTACAGTCCCAAATTTTTAAATATTTTTTAAATGTCATTCTGTGAGGGATATATTTGTTTTAATGTTAAATTTCTAGATACCAAGAAACCATGCCTTCTGGTTATATGCTGGAATCTTCTCAGAGAGTTCAGTATCTTAATATGAAAAAAAAAAACCTGTATATATCAAGTCTAACCATATCATATGACAGATGAGGAAACTGGGGTTTCCCCTCCTAAAAGTACAAAGTTATAAATGAAGGGCCTAGAATCCTGCCCTGCTGACATAATCCTTCAAGTGCTATTTAGTGGTGAATAAGAATCATCCGTTTTCCCCTCGTCTTCGCGAGTGAGCGTTTCGTTGTTCCGCTGAGCTGACAGAACAGATGAAGGCGAAAGGGGCAATACTCAGGAGCACAGTTACTGATAAATAATTACAACAAGGACATTATAATTATTTAATTAAAATCTGCGCATGGGGAGAGATTATGGGCCTTTCGGCTTGCTACCTCATTTAGATGATACCAGTCATTAACCAGTTTATCTGGAGTCAGCGCCCAAATGTCCACACGCTCCACTTTCTGTGTGAAACCTGCCCAGTCAGCAGCCGAGGCTGCACGCTCTGCGTCCCGCCGCCCGGAGCACGCGCGCACTCCCTGGCAGCTTTAGGAAACCCCCGGATGTCTTCCTCGGCCCTAGCCGTGCCACAAACCTCCTCTGGGATTCCGAAGGTTTTCCTTTGAAACACGGTGCCCAGGATTTTGGGTGCCATTTACTCTTATTAAGAACACAAGGATACCTCTGCCCACCCACCCCAACACCCCAAAAATAGAAACCAACAGAATCAGGTCTGTCTGAAGCTCTCTCTAAGAAGGTTTCTCGTCTGATGTATTGAAAGGCATTTGTTTTAAGGTGGAAGGCTCATCATCATGGCAGTCCCACACCATCAGCCCCAAGACAACTCTGTAGTAAAGACTCCAAGGTATCAATACTTTGAGCACCACGTGGAAATTAAAGTCTGTGTTCTTCAAGTGTTCCCATTAAAAGAAAAAGGAAAACAAAACAAAACAAAAAAGGAATTTCACTCTTACTAAAAAGAGACTGTTGGGGAAAAGGAGGTAAAGGGAAAAAACACTGATCCTAATTTGTTATTGGGTCTCTCTCTCTCTCTGTCTCTGTCTCTTTATTTTGGTTTTACTTTGGTAAGTCATTCGTTTTATTCTGCTGTGGCCCAATTCTGCAGATTCACCTAGTTTCTAAAAATGTAACAAATTACTCTTTCTAAAATCAGCTTGAAGTAGGACATCAATAAAGTCCCATAGGCATAATACCTAAGAAAAATAAGACAACTAGAACTCTGGTCAAGTAGAAATTTTAATAAAAATGAAAAATGTGATTCTTGGACCCTGAGCTACTTCCTGAAAGCCTAATATGATGCGACCACCCAAACTGATAATTCCTCTCCAGGGATGTGAGAATAAATACCAGTTTTGAAATTTTTGGCAATCTAAGGAAATTGGGCAGAATAGGTCTTGGGCTTTCAATGATGCCTCCACAAGATACAAACTTCAGGAACACAAATGTTCCAGATATGGTAGAAAACACAGAAAACCAAATATACAAATACACTATCAGGACTCTTCTTTTGTCTAAACACTTTCCTTGGCATGGGAGATGACTATTCTATCCATCTAGGAGAAATTAGACCTGGACTAAGTTGGAAGAGGTCAGAACTTTAGTATCTGTTTTATCTATTTTAATAATTACTTATTGACATGCAGGTTTATATGTCTTTCCCTGGAAAATACAACTTATATAAAAATCTGCCTCTTCTCTTGTTCTCTGGTTAAGTACATACTCTGCCATAGCAACTGTCCCTACTTCCAGAGACTGATTTAGTTTCTATCTCAGGGCTTTATCCCTCATACTTCTCTCATCTAGAATGCACCCTTTATACAGACTTTTAAGTTTCTAGCTCCTTTTTGTCATTTACTCATTTAAACATCATCTCCTCCGAGAGGCCTTTCCTTACCACCCCTTTTAAAGTAGACTATCACTTATTCTCCATCATAACACTGTTCGCCACTTTCCTAGCACTCATCAGTATTTTTGATTATGTAAGTATTCATTTGATTATTTGACTGTGTCTCTGGAGACTTTAAGCTCCATAGATAGAAGTGCCATATTGGTCTTATCCATTTCTGTAATCCCCTATCTGTCACAGTGCATGAATGAACAAATAAATAAAGTCCAATAAATTTGGAAGTATTAAACAGAAAGTTTCACTTAAATAACTTTGCTCTTTTCTTTGTTTTCCTTTTTGATTGGAGCTCGTTAAATTATTGACGAGTGATTGACAAATGTCTACATCTTAGTACATTTACCATGTAATTTTCATCTTTATTCCTGCATATTTTATTTCTTTTGATTTTTTGTTATATTGCTCCATTGAATTTCATTCTGTTTAATTTGGGCCAGTTCTCTAATTGAATGGTATGATTAATATTTGAATGCCAGCTCACAAAAATATTAAAATCTTATTTTAATTTACCTTCATTTTTATTTTCTATTTATTTTATGGGGATCTTGGTCTATATCATTTGATCTCTGTCATTTCCCTCAGAGAAACCTTCAACTTATTCTTCATCTCAAAATTATTGTCAATCATTTCAGAAGCCATCTTTACTTATAAGATTACTTTCTGCAATAAATAAAAACTGTAAATAATTTTCTAGTAATTAGCCTGTCATACAGAGTTTTTAAATTGTATTTTTCCCTTTGTTAAAATATGCATATGTCATTTAGACTAATGACAAAATTAAAATCTTTCTGGCATCAAGAACACACAAAGGGGAAGGACAGTATCTTCAACAAACGGTGCTGAGAAAATTGGGTAAACACACACACGAGAATAAAAACGGATGCTTAGCTTACCCTTATACAAAAATCATCTTAAAATGTATTAAAGACTTAAATGTAAGACCTAAAATAATAAAATTGTAGAAGGAAACATAAGGGAAAAGCTCCATGACATTGGTCTAGGCAACGTTTGCTTGGATGTGACCCCAAAAGCACAGGCAACAGAAGCAAAAATAGACAAATGGGATTTCATCAAACCAAAAAGCTTCTGCACAGCAAAGGAAATAATAGAGTGAAAAGACAATCCACACATTGTGAGAAAATAGATGCAAATTATACATCAGAGAAGGGACTAATATTTAAAATATAAAAGGAACTCAAAGTACTCAATAGCAAGAAACAAATAACCCTATTTAAAACTAGGCAAAGGACTTAAATAGACATTTCTCAAAAAAAAAGTCATACAAATGGCCAACAGATATATGAAAAAATATTCAATATCTCTAGTCATTAGAGAATTGCAAATTAAAAGCACAATAAGATATCACCCCATGCCTGTTAGGATGGCTGTTATCAAAAGATGAAAAATAATGTGTTGGCAAGGATGTGGAGAAAAGAAAACCCGTATACATTGCTAGTGATATTGTAAATTAATACTGCCATTTTGGAAAACAGTATGGAGTTTCCTAAAAAAAAAAATAGAATTACCCTATAATATCCAGCAATCCACTATTGGGCATATACCCCCCAAAATTAAATTAGTGTGTCAAAGAGATGTCTGCACTCCCATGTTCATTGTGGCATTATTCACAATATCCAAGATATGGAAACAACCTAAGTGTCCATCAATGAATAAATGGATTTTAAAATGTGGTGTATATACACAATGAAATACTATTCAGCCTCAAATAAACAGGAAATTTTGTCATTTGCAACAACATAGATGAACCGAGAAAACATTATACATGAAATAAGCCAGGCACAGAGAGACAAATACAGTATGATCTTGCTTATATGTGGAATCTAAACTAGTCTAACTCTTAGAAGTAGAGTAGAATGGTGATTGCCAAAGGCTGGGGGTGGTGTGGATGGAGAAAAGGGATATGTCGTGTAACAGATTTAAAGTTTCAGTTGTATAGGAGAAATAAGTTCTTGGGTTATGTTGCACAGCACAGTGACGATAGCTAATAATAATGTATTTTATATTTAAAAACAGTTAAAAGAGAGGATTTTAAGTGTTCTCACCACAAAGAAACAGCGAACATATTAGGTGATGAATATGCTAATTAGCCTAATTGATTCCATAATGTTTACATGTATGTATAGAAACATCATATTATACCCTTTAAATATATACAATCATTATTTGTCAATTAAAAATAAAATAAAACTAAAAGAATTAAGATGTTTTTCTAAGTTGGTTGTTTGCTCATTGTATAGCAGCCATAAGAATGTTTTAGTTAACATGTAAATTTTATTTCCATATAAATAAAGCTTTAAACAATATTTTTGTTTATATTCAGTTAAGGTTATGTGTCTTTACTTGAAACGGTATTCTCAAACCTTCAAAACATGCTGAGCCAAATCTTAGAAGTTCAATCTGTTGTTCCTGGAATTGGCATTAGGAGAAAATTTTTTCAGAAAGTGTTTAGAATCCTTTGCCTTAGTGTCTTATATTGCAAGATGACTAATTTATTTGCAAGGAGAAAATTGCTCATCAAACAAGTTCTGCAAAAGTCTTTTCCTATTCAAATTATCGTAATTTAATTATGAATATACTATCACTATTTCCTGGCTATCTTTTACTACTTTCTCTTACCACTCCATGCAATCTATGGCTCAAGCAATGGAAACTAAAACAGCTTTAGTTTATGTCTTACAACTCAGAATTTTTAAACCACAAAGTGATCATACACTATTGCTTTAAATGCTATTTATATCAAAGTTGTTGCTGTCTATATTATACAACGGGGAGCAATTGAACAAACTGACAGAGCTAGGTAACTTATCTATCATCTGTGGCTTTATTATTTTGTTTGCTCTTTCACACGTTTCTGTGGCAGGTATGAGAGTACTATTTCTAGGTAAGAACAAAGACAATTCTAGAGCCAAATATTAGTATATACAGTTCTTTTATTATCTATTATTTTGAATTTTCTACATAATATCCACTGGTCAGACACATGGATAGTTACACTTGATTGCTATTTTATAATTTTGATCAAAGCATTTAATGAAGACCAAAAAGAAATCAATAGGAAATAATAAAACATGTAAAATAGTACTAGAAAGTCAAACACCACAGTTTTACCCTACACGTAATTATTTCTGCATTATGTCATCTCCTTGCCTCTGGAGATGGTACGCATCATGAAAGAAGCAATTTTTTCTCATTCTTGTTTGTATCTCTGGCCCTGTACATACTCATGTTCCTTTGGTCCTGTAAGTACTCATTCAACATTTGTTGAAAATAATTGAATTAAAACTCCTTGTGCTGTAAATGACCAGCTTTTAAAATGCATAAGATTAAATCATCTGAACCTTTTAAAATGAAAACTCATTGAAGCCACTGAGACTCTAAAATGTTAGGATGTACAGTCCTCCCTCAGTATCTTCAATGGATTGGTTCCAGGATGCCCATGTACATGTACCAAAACCTGCACATACTCAAGTCTAGGATGGGCCCTGTGGAATCGTGTATATGAAAAGTCAGCCTGCCTTATTTGAAGGTTGCATATCCCACAAATACTGTATTTTCTATCTGCATTTGGCTGAAAAAATTTGTGAATTAATGGACCTGTGTCGTTCAAACCTGTGTTGTTCAAGGGTCGACCGTATACCCAAACTTTGTTATAAATTATTCACGCATGTTGTGTTTCCAATCTACACCAATTGTTATGATAGAAACAGGCTTTCCCCTCCAGACACCCATCCAAACATGTACCCATTTCTGAAATATTAATAACAACATTTTGGAAACCTGTTAAGTTAGACTCAATAACATGCAAGAGATGAGCTAAGCCAGAAAGAAAGAGTCCACATCCACTTAAAAACTTTTAACACAAATAAGCAGCAGAAACAGCTGCAAAAAATAAATAAATAAATAAATAACTTGGGGGAACACTTACAGATGAACTGGCATTATAGTTTCTGAAATATCACTGCAAAGTTTTGCCTCTCAACTTGGGGTCGACTCTCTTTATTAATGTAACCTCACGGGAGATGTTATTACATCACCTACGTGCAATCTGCACACGTTTGTTAAAGACCTTTAAATCTAATGTGCACTGACCTCTTGAACATTTGCTCTCACTGGTGGTTTCCAATTTCTTCTATATCAAATGGTGACCTTAACATTCTATCTCACGGATATAACTATTAGAATTGAGCTGACATGATAAATGACTATTCTTGCACCCCCTGGTCATATTTTTTTTTTTTAATTTTTCACAGATTCAGTTGATAGTTTGGTCTTTTTATTTGCCTTTGACTTCTCCTTATTAATGGTTATTTCATCATTAATTTGTATGCTCCTGAAAAGAAAAAGAAATATTCAAGTAATTTAATTAGCAAATATAGCCTCTGTATTTGAGGATTTAATACTTAGCTTCTTTCATAATTTTTTTTCAAAATTAATTCAGAAACAGTGTATGTAACTGCATTTGCTCATGATTATCTACAAATCCCTCATCTTCCACATTTGCAAATTTCATCATTTATTCTTTCCTGCTTAGTCTTAGAGTTCTCACACTTACCTCCAATTATTTTTAAACGCCTTTATTATTTAGGTGACTATCAGATTTTTTTCTATAGCCCTGACTCTCACCATAGTCAAGTCTCCACAGTTTATCCTCTCTGTTGATGTTCCCTCCCCACCACCTGATACTAAGTATACCTGAACCCATTGTTTTATCTCCAGGTACTGTTGTCCCCAAACCTTCTGTCCTTGATTATCATCAATGGCAAAACAGTTTTCTCAGCTTATGATAATAAAAACTTGAGATTCTCCTTCAGTTATGTCCACATAAATTATCTATACTGCCTGAAGGATTATTTTTATTTACCAAGATTTTAGCAATTCTAATTAACATTTGATATTTAATCTAGCTATCCATCAGTTGGCTTAACTGAATTTGTAGCTGTATGTTTGCCAAAATAAATTTGATATGCAGCTACAAAATAGTCAGATAAGAGTATTTTAATGTTAATGAGCATTTATTTAGTGGACCATAAACACTTTCCATTATTTAAACATTAAACAACTATACAAGCTATAATCAAAAACTAAACTAAGCTATTTTCTAAATTATTATTTTGTTTTCATTTAGGTATCATCTTTAGAACATTTTATAATCTGAAACAATTGGGACTGTTGTATAATCATTAAATTTTAAACTGAAGGAGTTAAAGTGTTTTCTAAATGTCTTATGCACATGCCCAAAATAGCTTATTTAGCTTGACAAATAGAGCCAAATATATATTTAAGCCATTTTGAAAATAATGGAAAAATCTTATTAATAGCTGTTTTCTCTTGTGGCATGTGGAGAATAGCAATTTAGGGCAGGTGAGAGCAAAGCAATTTAGCATTTCCCTTGTTGGTTCCTTTGACCTACTAGTTTAGAGGTCTCTGCAACACCCTTGAGCTTTTTCCACAGGATAAAGTAATAGTTGCTAAGACTTTGCCAAAAGGTTCTCTATTTTCCTGTTAGTGTTAGGTTCTACCTGTATCTTTTTTAGATATTTATTTTTAAAATTATTCCTGTCTTCAAGAAAAGAAAAAAATTATATATGCACATGCATTCACAAATACACACACATTAGTTTCTTTGCATAGAAATTATCTCTTAATCGAAGTTAACATTGCTCAAAGGAATGATTCCCTCCAAGATGATCTTGTGTAACAGGTCTGTGTGTCTAATGAAAAGAAGTATAGTTGACTCTCGAACAATACAAATTTGAACTGTATAGGTCAACATATAGTTGGATATTTTCCAGTAAAAGTTACACCCGGTGTGCCTGCCTCTCCTGCTTCCCTTTCTGTTTCCTCTACCTCTTCCTCTTCTGACACCTCTGGAACAGGTAGACCAACCTCACCTCTTCCTCTCCTTCCTCATACTCTGCAATGTAAAGACAATTAGGATGAAGACATTTATTATGGTCCACTTCCACTCAATGAATAGTAAATATATTTTCTCTTCCTTATGATTTTATTAATAACATTTTATTTTCTCCAGCTTACTTTATTATAAGAATAGAATATGTAACACACACACACATATATAAACCATACAAAATATGTGTTAATCTACTGTTATGTCATTGGTAAGGCTTTCAGTCAACAGTAGGCTATCAGTAAAGTTTTAGGGTAGTCAAACGTTATATGCAGTTTTTCGACTGTGTAGGTGGTTGGCACCCTAACCCATGTGTTCTTCAAGGGTCAAATGTATACATGGCCTTTATTTTGAACTGTAATAGTCATTGTCTTTGACTCACCAATATGGTTCCCTTCCACTCTCATGGTCATTCCCATTGTCTTCAGCCACTCTCAGCCTGGTCTTCACCAGGCCAAGAGGATAAATTCATAAGTAAATTTTTAAGGAAATCAAATAAATATCTACCATAAATAATTAGCTGGAAGTAAACAACTTGATTTCCTTTAGGGCTTCTCTGCATCCTTTTATGTTCTGGGTTTGTGGTTGACTATATATTTTTATGACTCAGAGACAAAACCAAATTTAAGTACAGTCCAATAGAGTTCTGAGAGCTGTGAGTCAGCCAGCCTGGAATGCAACTTTAGCTCAAGCATTACCTAACTGTGAATTTGAATCAGTTTCCTTATCTGTAAAGTGGTTGGGTTTGGTTATCTAAAATTTCCTGAAATCTCTGTGGTTCAAAAAATTCCATATGGAATTGAGAAAAAGTAGTTTGATTTCAGCATATTTCCATTCCCAACTCTGCCTTTACTCCCTCCTGAGGAGCTGAATACATTCATGATGCCTAATGCCTACATGACACATGAATTATCTGACTGATTCCTTACAAGTCTGAGCTAGTGACCTCTGTGCCTAGGCAATGTTTGCTTTGTCTTGAAATAATCCTGACTACCAATAAATGCACATGAAGATTAAAGTAATATCCAAATATCTAATCTTCTTTATTGTCACCTCCTCCTTCTTGATCTCTTTCACTAGTTCAAGAGTGTTTTGCAATAATACTAATATCTAGTAGTAACAGAAAATCACCATTTTCAATGAAAGTTTAAACTAGTATAATCTTTATAAAAGGTAAGTTGTATTAAGTTAACAAGAAGCTTTCCAATGTTTTCATAATCTTTGATCTAGAAATTCAACTTCTGGGACTTTGTTTTTAAGAAATATCAGGAGAGTTATATAAAGACATAAATATAGCACTATTCTCTGTTGAGAGAGGAGGGATTAGAACAATTGGAATAAATATATGTTAAACAAATTATGAAGAATTCTTATTGTCTTAGTCTGTTCAAGCTGTTGTAAAAATACCATAAACTGGGTGGCTTATAAATAACAGAAATGTATTTCTTATAGTTCTGGAGGCTGTGAATCTCAGGATGAAGGCATTTGCAGATTTACATGTGGTGAGAACCTGTTTCCTGGTTCATGGATGGCCCCTTCTGGCTCTGTCCTCAAATGTTGGAAGAAGCAAATTCCCTTAAACCTCCTCTATAAAGGCTTCAATCCCATTCATGACGCCCCACCCCATGACCTATTATCCTCCTCCTCATACCATTGCCTTGAGGGTTAGCATTTCAACAGATTAATTTGTGGGGGACACAAACATTCAGACCATAGCACTGGGCTAAGAAAGAATTGATTATTTTTCTATTCTTGGCTGGTTCCATTAAGATACACATCATCTCTCTTGATATTTAGTACAATACAGCAGTAAAATTGTGAGGAACTTGTTTGTATTTGTTCATTTGTTTTTGGAAGTTAATTTTGTTTTTGTGAGTAGTTTATTGTGTGTGTGAATAGACTTGGTAGCTTAAACTTTTTATTTTTAGATAATTGTAGCATCTGTAGTGTATGAAATAATACAGAGAGTACTCTGTGCCCTTTACCCAGTTTCCCCTATGGTAACCTCTTACAAAATTATGGTTCAATATCACAATGAAGATATTGACATCCAGACATATACAGAACATTTCCAGCACCACAAAAGTCCCTCATGTTTCCTTTTATGGTCACAGCCATTTCACTCCTATCCCACGCCTTCCTTTATGGCTGGCAATCACAAATCTTTTTTCATTTCCACAATTTTGTCATTTCGAGATTATTATATAAATGGATTCATATAGTATATAAATTTGGGGGACTTACTTTTTTCACTCAATATAATTCTCTTGAAATTTATCCATGTTGTTTTATGTATCATAATATGTTCCTTTTCATTGCTGAGTAGCATTCCATAGTGTGACGGTGCCCCAGTTTGTTTAACTTTTGAAGGATATCTGGGTCATTTCCAGTTTTTGACTATTACGAATAAAGCTAGTTTATAAACAATCAGTTATAGGTTTTGGTGTGAATATGAGATTTCTTTAATCAGGGATAAATAGGAGTGTGAGTACAATTATTAAGCCAATACTATTAGTTGTATATTCCCTTGTTTTTAAGAAACTGCCAAACTATTTCCGGAGCAGCTGTATCATTTTACATTTCTAACAATTTAGGAGTGATCCAGTTTGTCCACATTCTTGCCAGTATTTAGTGATGTCACTATTCTTTGTTTTAGCTAGTCTGGTAATTGTGTAATGATATCTTATTCTGGCTTTAATTGCATTTTTCCAATAGCTAATAAAGCTGAACATATTTTCATATGCTTATTTGCATTCTGTATGTCCTCTGTGGTGGAATGTTTCTTCATGTCTTTTGCCTATTTTTGTAGTTGTATTTTTTTTTACTATTGACTTGTAAAAGTTCTTTATTTCAGATACAAATCCTCTATGAAATATGTGGCTTGAAAATATTTTTGTAGCTTGTAGCTTGTCATTTTGTTCTTTTAATAGGTTCTTTTGCAGAGGAAACATTTTCACTTGATGAGGTCAAATTTACCAGTTTTTCCTTTAATGGGTGGTGCTTTTGGTGTTAAGTCTAAGACTCACTGCCTAACCCTAGATGCCAAAGATGTCCTCCTGTACTTTTTCCCTCAGAGTTTTATAGTGCCAAGATTTACATTTAAGTCTGTGATCTATTTTGAAGTGATTTTTATATAAGGATTGAGACTTAGTTTGCACTTCCTTTTTTACCTTTAGATAGATGTCCAAGATATACATTGTATTGTATGGCAAGGAATTTGACTGGCTTTTGTCCCTGGTTTCTGGGAGATATTCTCTAAATATTTGATATTTTCTGAATGACAGGAATCTTTGCTATTCATGATGGGTCCTGATAGTTTGTGCTAGTGAGGTGACTCACAGTGGGTCCCTAGGCAGTTTCAGGATGGGGACAACTCATGCTAGAAAAACCAACCATGTGATTAGGGAGTTGGGGCTCTCAGTCACATATTAGTCTAAATCCTCAACCTCCAAAGGAGGTGGCAGACTGGAGATTGAGTTCAACCACATGGTCAATGATTCAATTAATCATACCTTTATTGGGCAAAAACTCTAGACACCCAAAGCTCCGTGAGCATCCTGGTTGGTGATACATGTATATGAGCTGGGAGAAGTCACGTGTCCTGAGGACATTAAGGTTCCACATTTGGGACTCTCCCAGACTTCACCCTCTTTGTCTCTCCATTTGGCTTGTCCTGATTTGTATCCTTTGTAATAAAATCTTTGTCAAAAATAAGTTGGGCATATTTGTATATAGGTCTAGTTTTGGATTCTCTGTTCTGTTCCATTAATTTATGTGTTTATTCCTCCATCAACAATACACAATCTTGATTACTGTAGCTATATAACATCTCGAAATCCTCCCACTTTATTCTTTTTATAAAATTATTTTAGCTGTTCTATTCCTTTGCCTTTCCATAATAATTTTAAAATAATCTTATCTATCTCTACAAAAAAATCCTGTTGGGGTTTTTATAATAATTGCATTAAACCTAAATATCAGTTTGAGGAGAATTTATACCATTACAATGTGAAATCTTCCAATCTACAAATATGATGTATCTCTCCATTTATTTAGATCTTCATTTGTTTCTGTCATTAGTGTTGTGTTGCTTTCAGCATATAGTCTTGCATATATTTTCTTAGCTTTATACCTAAGTATTTCCTTTTTTAGCAATTATAAATGGTATTATATATTTAATATTGGTTTTTATGTGTTCATTGCAAGTATTAATAGTATAAACATAATTGATTTTTATATGCTATCTTATATCTTTTGACCTTATTTTAAGAATTATTTTTATAGATTCCTTGGGATTTCTTACATGATTTTAATCATGTCATCTGAAAATAGAAACTGTTTTATATCTTCCTTTCTAATCTGTATGCCTTTTATTTCCTTTTATTGCTTTAATACAAAGAAATTCAAGCACGATGGTGAATAATAGTGATGAGAGGGGACATCCTTGCTTGATTGTTTATCTTAGGGGGAAAGAATTCAGTCTTTCAACATCAAGTAAAATGTTGGCTACAGGTATTTTGTAGGATGCTCTTTGTCAAGCTGAAAAAATTCCCTCTAGTCTTAACTTCCTGGAAGTTTTTTTTTTGTTTCTTTTTACTATCCATGAGTGTTGGATTTTGTCAAATAGTTTTTCTGCATGTGTTGATAAGATCATATGAGTTTTCTTCTTTTAGTATCTTAATATGGATTATATTGGTTGACTTTGTAATATTAAACAGTCTTGTATCCCTTCAATAAATTCTTCTTGGACAAGATTATAATTTTTATATATTGCTAAATCCCATTTGATGGTTTTTTCTGACAAATTTTACTTGTATATTTTCTGAGGGATATTGATCTGTAGTTCTTTTTAATGTATTGTCTTTGGTTTGGATGTCAGAGTAATTCTAGCTTCATAAAATGAATTGGAAACTGTTTCTTCTTCTGGTATTTTCTGGAGGAGATCATATGTAACTTGTACTAATTCCTTAAAGTTTAAAAGAATTCTCCAACCTGGACCTAGAGATTTCTTTCAGGGGAGTATTTTAATTACAAATTCAATCTTCTTAATAATTATAGAGCTATTCAAAGTATCTATTTCAAACTGGATGAGTTGTGGTAGTTTACGTGTTTTGAAGAATTACTCCTTTTCTTCTAAGTTGTCAAATTTATGTGTGTAGAGTTGTTCTCAGTATTCTCTTATTAATTTTTTAATGTCTACATCTTTAGGATGTATAGTGATATCCTGTCTCATTTCTGATATTGCCATTTTGTGTCTTTCATTTTTTTGTCTTTGTCACTCTTGCAAGGGTATTGTCAGTTTTATTGATCTTTTCAAATGCTAGATTTATATTTCATTGATATTTTCTATGATTTCTCTATTTTCAATGTCATTCATTTCTGCTCTTAGTTTTATTTGTTTCCATCTATTTGCTTCTGATTCATAATGCTTTTGTTTTTCTAGTTTCTTGATGTGAGATCTGAAATAATTGGTTTGAAACTTTTCTCTTTTTCTAATAAATGCATTATTGTTCTCTTGTTTTGTTTGATGTTTTTATTTCTGTGTTCTTTTTCCTACCTTCTTGTAGGTTGCTTAAACAATTTTTTAGATTCCATTCTGATTTATGTATAGTGTTTTGAATATGTCTCTTTGTGTAGTTATTTTGGTGGTGGTTGTAGATATTATTAGGTAATAAATTGATATAGAGATACATATAGATAGATTATGTATGTTCACTGTCACAGTCTACTGGTGTTATCATTTTATCAGATTGAGTGAAGTGTAGAAATCTTACCTTCCTTTACCACTCCTTCTTTTACAATATAATTGTATTATATATTTCTTCTATACATATTTAAAACAATATAATACAGTTTTATAAATTTTTATTTCAGAATATTACAGGGTACAGATGTTTAGGTTACATATATTGCTTTTGCCCTGCCCGAGTCAGAGCTACAAGTGTGTCCACGGTGCGCACCACATCCATTAAGTGTGAATACATCCATCTCTTCCTCCCCCCTCCCACCTGTCTGACACCAGATGAATGTTACTACTATATGTGCCTGTAAGTGTTGATCAATTAATACCAGTTTGATGGTGAGTACATCCGGTGCTTGTTTTTCCATTGTTGGGATACTTCACTTAGTAGAATGGGCTCCAGCTCTATCCAGGTAATATAAGAGGTGCTAATCACCATTGTTTTTTTGTGACTAAGCAGAGCTCCATGGTATGCATATACCACATTTTCTTAACCCACTCATGTATTGTTGCACACTTTGGTTGTTTCCACATCTTTGCAATTGTGAGTTGTGCTGCCATAAACATTCTAGGGCAGATGTCTTTTTTATAGAATGTCTTTTTCTGAGCTAAAAGTAGAACTACCATTTGATCCAGTTCTATAATTTTTGCTTCAACAAACATAATTTAGAGAATCCAATAGGAATAGGAAAGTCTACTGTGTTTACCAATATTTTTGCTTACTGTGGATTTTTTTCCCCCTGATGTTCCAAAATTCCTTCTTCAGCCTTAAGTCTTTCTTCAGCATCAAATCTTGGATATGTGAGGTAAAAATAAAAGATAGAGAACTCATCACCTTGTCATTCCTTGGGACGCAAGATCTCCAGTTGATTTGCCTGCAAACTAGTTCAACCTCTGTGGAAAGCAATATGGAGATACCTCAAAACGATAAAAGTAGAACTACCATTTGATCCAGCAATTCCACTACTGGACATCTACCTAAAAGATCAAATGTCACTTTATGAAAAAGACACCTGCACTCGAATGTTTATAGCAGCACAATTCACAATTGCAATACTGTGGAAACAACCCAAGTGCCCACCAATTCATGAGTGGATTAATAAAATGTAGTATATGTACACCATGGAGTACTATACAGCTTTAAGAAACAATGGTGATATAGCACCTCTTGTATATTCCTGGATAGAGCTGGAACCCATTCTACTAAGTGAAGTATCTCAAGAATGGAAAAACCAGCACCACATGTACTCACCAGCAAATTGGTATTAATGGATCAACACCTAAATGGACATATAGGAGTAACATTTATCAAATGTCGGGAGGGTGGGAGGAGGGAGGAGGGGATGGGTATATACAACCAAACGAGTAAGATGTGCAACATTTGGGGGATGGACACACTTGAAGCTCTTACTCGAGGGAGGGAGGGGGGCATGGGCAATATATGTAACCTTAACACTTGTACCCCCATAATATGCTAAAATAAAAATAAATAAATTTTAAAATATAAATAAATAAAATAAAATAAAATATATGGTAGAACAGAGAGGTCAATCCTGGAAATGCTCAAATTTTCCATTAGAGGAAAAGATAGTGGTGGTGGAATACTGTATATTACCATATAAGGGGTCCTACAACATCTTTTTCTGGCTAAATCTCCCTTATCTTCTGTCAAGAACCAAATTGACTTAACTGAGTGATACAGCAACTATTATTTAGCCATCTCAAAATGATGTAATTTTTATACTGGATTATGTGATTTCATTTTAAGTAATTTCTACACTATTTTGAAGATAGTGTTTTGATATATCCATGTTACATATAATCTCTCCAAATTAATTATTAATAAAAAACAAAGGACAAAAAAAAAGAGTGTTCTCTCTGTTTTATATGTAATGTCCAGGGTCTCTAGTTGTATTCAGCAGGTGAAATGAGTAAAAGTACATCTGCTACATTATCTCAGAGGCTGAATTTTTCTTTGGATAGCATTTTTAACAATGAATATACCTTTATTAATGATATTGATCAACCTATATAGGTGGTAGAGTGGTAAAGAGAATAGAGTGTAGACTCAGATTAGATGCAAATATCAAATATGCTATTTGGTATCTTGTCAGAATTAATCTTGGATAGGTTTATTAAGCACTCTAATGGTACAATGAAAAAACAATGATATTAGTATCTACAACATAAGATTGGGGTGAGGCTTTGATTTAGAAAGTGTGCAGTAAATTTTATTATTTTAGCTATTATTATTATTAATTTAACGATGTTTTATTGCACATTATTGTCAATTTTTGTAAATGTAACATTTTTGCTCAAAAAAACTGTATTTTCTGACTTGGATGAATGGCTCTTTGTATGTCTATTGTATTAAATTTGTTCATTTTGTTGCTGAAATGTATATTGTTATGATAGTTTGTTCTGTTAATTTAGCACTTACTGGGAGAAATATGTTAAATCCTCCCATTATGCTAGTGATTTGCTTTTTGTAATTATGTCAATTTTCAATTTTTTTATTTACAAGCAACTATGTTATTGTGTAATACCTGTGTAGTATCAGCATTGACCCTGATTCCCTAAAAATATTTTCTGCCTTAAAGAGGTCACTACCACCTCTCCATTGAAAATGACTAGTAATTGGTTTTGCATCCTTTTTAATTTTTTTTCACTTAGACTTTTAGCTATATAGTATAAATAATTTTTGGAAAAGAATTTTAATGACTATGTCAATTTTCAATTTTCAGATTTATCGTATTATTTGAAATTCCCCTATTGCTAAACATTTGTCTCATTTCTATTTTTTGTATTATATATCATGCCGCATGTTTTATTTGTAGATGATATGGCTCAGAGGCCAAGGAAACTTTTCCACAGAAGGACAGATAGTAAATATCACAGGCTTTATAGGCTACATGATCTCTGTTGAAACTATTCAATTTTTCATCATTGCGCAAAAGCAGCCATGGAAAATTCATAAGTGAGTGAGCATGACTGAGTCCTAATAAAATGTTATTTCTAAACACAAGCAATGAGTCATATTTGTCTGACAGGCCACAGTGTATGACTTCTGATACAATCGTCTACTAAGTCATCTAAAATTATTAAAATTAATAAGATAGTACAATAAAATTTTAATTAAAAATAAGTCCATAACATTTCATTATTTGATGCTTTTTATTTTTCTCATGGTTATCAGGGAAAACTATTTGAATTCCCTGTTTGATTTTGTAGAGAATATATATCAATATTTGAGTCAAGTTTTGTGATCCACTGTGAAAAATCTGCCTTTTAATTGCTGCATTTACACTATTGGTGTTCAAAGTGATTATTGATATACTCGAATTAATATTTACTGTATTTGTTACTAATCTCTATTTGCTGCCCTTGTTCTTTGTTCATATTGTTGTCTTCCACTCTTTTTCTGCTTTTTCAATAGACCTTTTTATATGGTTCCATTTTCTCTCCTTTCTTAGCATATCAGTTATACTTTTTGTAAACATATTTTAGTGGTTGCCCTAGAGTTTGCAATGTATTTACAACTAATCCAAGTCCACTTTCAAATAACATTATACCTCTTCACAAGTAGTGTGAGTAGCTTTTAATAAAAAACAATTCTAATTTCTCCCCCTCATTCAACCCTTATATATGGTTGTCCATTCATTTCACTGATATTAATATATAAGCACAAATATGTACATATATACACATAAGACATATGTGTAAGCATACATAGTCATGTACATCATTGCTATTATTATTTTGATCAAACTTTCTGTTAGATCAATTAAGAATAAGAAAAGTAAAAGATTTTATTTTACCTTCTATTGTTCCTTTTCTGATCCATTCTTTGTATATGTAGATCTGAGTTTTTGACATATATAATTTTCCTTGTCTCTGAAAAACTTCTTTTAGGGTTTCTTATAAAGCATGTCTACTGGCAACAAATTTGCTCAATTTTTGTATGAAGAGGTCTTTATTTATCTCTCTCTTACTTTTGAATTTTGATGGAAAATTTTTGCAGAGTACAGAATTCTAAGTTGATGTTTCTGTTCACTCAACACTTTATTTATTTCACTCCACTCTCTTGTTTGCATGGTTTCTGAGAAATTGGATGCAATTCTTATCTTTGTTCCTCTGTAGGTAAGGTGCTTATTTTCTTTGACTTCTTTCAGAAGTTTTTCTTTATCTTTGATTTTCTGTAGATTGAAAATAATATGCCTAGAATGTTGTTATTTTGGCATTTACACTGCATGGTGTTCTCTGAGCAGCCTGGATCTGTGGTTTGTGTCTGACATCAATTTGGGGAAATTCTCAGTCAGTATTACCTCAATTATTTCTTCTGTTTCTATCTCTATTTCTTATCCTTCTGCTATTTCCATTGATATATTATAGCTTTTGTTAAGAATTCAGACCATCAGACAGTCCCAGGTTGGAATCTTAAGTGTTTTACTTCCTGCTAATGTGTCCACTAGCTGATCATCAACTCTCCATGAGTTCCCTCCTTCCTTTCAGATAGATGTGACGATACTTATCCTATAGTATTGCAGTGAGGCTGAAATAAAATAATAAATGCATGCAGGCAATTAGTACGGTTTCTGACTTCTAGGAAGTGCTTGATAAATGCTAGTTTTTAGCTATCTTAGAGGTATAATAAATGTCTATATTGATGATGATGTTCTTTATCTTTTCAAGTGTATTGGTAAAATATTCTAGTTTAATTTATGTTCTCAGTAAATTTGTCTTGCATATTACATAATATTTAAATGTTACTGTTAATAAGTAAGGAAGTTCTTCGGTAAAGTAATTTCTCTAGAAGAATGTAAGCCAAGTAAAGAAATTCATGATGTTCACCTTAGTAGCCCCTTATTCATCTTCTTACATGTCTCCTCTGTTTATATTTGACCATATTATGCTCTTGTTATCTTGACACATCACATATTTAATCCTCATCTCTTTCATGCTTCGTCTTGTGATACTGTTCCTCATAGATCCGTGCAGGTCAAATTCATAAGAATTTTTAATGTTAAAACACAAAACAATTTGGAAATTGTCAGTGATTAAAATGTTTAAATACTTTAATTAAGCAAGAGGTTTCAGGTATTAAGAGACCTAAAAACACTTGATCTTAATGCTTTCTTTTTCGATCTAGGTCTTGCCCTGCTACATAGTTGGCTAGAGACTGAAACTTATCAGAAACATGTCATGTCCCTGAGCAACTGTTTGCAAGAGTCATCTTAAGCATGTGTGCTATCCACAAGTGCCAAAACTTGCTCTTAAATGGGGTATTTTCCATTTACTAAATTATGTTCAGTATATGGATTTGTCCATCATTGAAAATTCTCTTAATTCTTTCAGGTAAATGGATGAAAAAAATTATAATATTTAGACCAAAACATTGTTAGTAGCTATGTAAATACACCTCTTAATTCTCTATCAATTAATGTTAAACTAATTTTCTTATCAGAATATAGACTTTATATCTTTCTCATTTTCTCTATAACATTATTCATCCTCTAGCCCATATTATATCATATTTTTATAAGTATGTTTTAATGGTTTATTATATGCCAGAGATTTTTTTTTCAGGTGCTAGAAATACAATAGTCCATATAACAGACAAAAAATCCAACACGGATTATGTAGAATTTACATGCTAATGGGGAAAATAGATGGTAAATAAATTATCATAAGAATGGAAGAACAAAGCATACAAGGAAAATGGATAGTTGGGGAGTGCAAAATTGTAAACTTTTTACTGAATTGCAGCATACACAGAAAAGTGTATCAATTATAAATGCACAGCTCAATGAATTTTCTCTTATCAATACACTTATGCAACCATCATCAGGATCAAGAAGAACATTAGGAGAGCTTCAGCAGCCCTTCACACCCCATTCCAGGAACTGCTTCCTCCACCCCACCCCCACCTGCCCCTAAGAGTAACACTATCCTGTGTTCCCACCGAAGTGCTGCCACACTGGCAAGAGCTATATGGCATGACTTTTGGTAGGAAGAGAACATTCTATTTGAGATCCAAGATGAGATAAGATTTCCTCACTTCATGAATGCCATGGTCCTTGACTCATTATATAACAACACTAAAATCCCTAACACCTAGCCCTTTAAGATCTTGAGACTTAACCATTTCATAGCTACTATAAAGACACTGTTCTGTTTTGTTTTTTAATTTCAAAATACTAGGGGTGTACAAATGTCTTTGGTTACATATATCAATTTTGTTATGCTTGAGTCAGGGTTATAAGTGTGCCCATCACCCAGATAGTGTTCATTATACCTGTTATGTAGGCTTTTGTCCTCTTCCTCCTGTCCCCTCCCCATTGCTTGATTTCTGCTGAGTTTTACTTCCCTCTGTGCACATATGTGCTCATTGGTTAGTTCCAATTAATAGCGTGTACATATGGTGTTTGTTTTTCCATTATTTAGATATTTCACTTAGGATAATGGTCTCCAGTTCCATCTAAATTGTGCAAAAGGCCTTAGTTCATCTGTCTTCGTGCCTGCATAGTATTCCATGATATACATAGACCACATTTTGTTAATCCACTCATGAACTTGTGGACACTTGCATTGATTCCACATCTTTACAATTGTGAATTGTGCTGCATAAACATTAACAATTATTCCACGTTCAGAGTTGAGGTAACTGAAGATAAGTTGTCTAGCCAAAGTGTCAGTGCTAGTAACTGGCAGAGTCATGATTATAACACAAATAAGTCTGATTCTTCCCACAGATATCAATAATGTCTGTGGTATTATTGAAACAGTCTCTTCTGTTTTACCTCAATCATTGTGAAAATGGCTTCCATCATTTGGTTCTTTTGGAAGTTATATGTAGAAGTAAAGGTAAAGAATAAAGCTGTTAGAAATGATATACCCAATAAAAACAAATATTCTAGAAATATTAATACAGAAAAAGTCACGTATTATAGCTTCTGGAATATTTTTAACTTTTTTAATCAACAAAGTTTACTTGGAGTTAGATCATTAAGTTTGCATCGATTATTTTGTTTATATTTAAAGACTTAAAATCAAAATCCTTTTAAAATATGACTGTCTCTCTATCTATGAAGGCAGAAGTTCCAAAGAATGGATTTCAGCTATCCGTGGGCTTATAGCACAGACAATGTTCTCTAATAAATTCTAGTAAATAAATTCACATCAAGAAAAGTTATTTAAGATTTTTTTTTAACTTTTTACCTAGTATTGTGTGTCTAGGGGACATAACATATAGTTACTCTAGTACAGAACCAATTGTCCTTGCAGTTCAGGTGTAGAATAACAGGTTGATGATGAAATGGATTTCCTCTACAGCATCAAACTCTTCTATTATTCCTGATCTATTAATACATAGTACTTTGTGCCTTTGATTTACACAGCCTTTATGCAAGAAGAAATGCTTATTAAAATTAATTTTTCCCTTAGGACTTATTCTGGATTTTCACACACATTACACAAGCAAAATGGCTTTTTAAAACTCATGCTTTTTGTCATTCTAATTGTTTTACATATCTTGGCAAATTTTCACATCCTGCATAAAACAGGGGTTCATTAGGAGTCATTAAAAGAAAATATTTTTCTTGAAAATGCATTAAAGCATTTGCACATTATTTTATGCCATTTTCAGAAAACAGATGTAAATTGTGACTAACCATGAAGAAAAAAGGGTCACTTAACAATAATGCAGGCAAGAGTCTCTCAGCGACAGCATTTCAGAAATGAGAACTTGATGGGATTTGGAAATTGAATCATTATTCTCTTATAATATATGTTTAACACTATATTTTATTTGATTTTTTTAGATATTAAGTGATTAGGCAACATTTTTATTTATTTTAAGTATAGTAAGAAGAAAATAAGTATAAAGAAAATCAATAATAAAATCAAAATAAAAGGTGAACTTTTATTCTCAATCTATTCTTAGCAAATAATTTCTTACACAAAGAACATAAATATAAATGGGGTGGGGTGGGGGTGGAGAGAACATAAGATAGGTTAGCAGAAGTGTGCACTTAGGTGTTCAGTTATTGCTGAAGGAATAAGAAAGACAGGTATGTATTTCAGTATTACCTGTGTGTAAGTCATATGAATTAATAAATCTAATTTTATAGCTACTTTATGGAGTATCCAGGCATAGCATTATTTGCTCCCTAAGAACAATAACAAAAAGTAGTTAAAGCATTGTCATTCAAGTGAAGTACAAATAAAAAGAGCAAATAAAAACCACTCCCTAACTTTGTTTCTCAAGGCAACCTGTTTGCCTGAGTCATATAGGGTTATACATGTGCTTAGGACTTAAACAAATCAATTGTTAGAACCATGTATTAGGTAAATTTACACTCTGTCCAGGTCCATACTATTTCTGCATTAAACTAGGCAATAATAGATGACCAAATGGATTATCTGAGTCCAACATATAAGGCAGCCAATACTGACTTTCAATCATGTGACAAGGGACAGATCATCTCTACCACTGTAACAAGTATTACTTTAATGCCTACCCTTGTGTGTGAGTCAAGTCATAGACAGCATTTTGAATCTTCTTATAGAAACAGCCTCAACCTCTCCTTTTTTGGAGCAAGAGATGCTGTGGATATATTTATCATTTATGTTTCTATCCATCTATTCACCTTTTCTTTTGAAATAACTTTAAATTTATAGAAATATTACATAAATAGCATCATATAACCTTCACCCAGCTTCCCCTTCAATTGCCATATATAACCAAGGTACATTTTATCAAAACTAAAAAATTGATATTTGTATAAAACTATTAACTAAACTGCAGACCTTCTTCAGATATTCAAACATTTTTCCATGATGTCCTTTTTATGTTCTGGCATCTGCTCCAGGTTACCACATTATATTAATATTTAGTCATGATATTTCCTTAGTCTCCTCTAATCTGTGATAATTTTTCCATCTTTCCTCATCTTTCATAGCCTTGATACTTTTAAAGAGTAAGGATCCAGTATTTTGTAGAATGTCCCTCAATATTGGTTTTGTCCTCTGTTTTCTCATGATTAGATTGAGGTTATAGGATTTAGGGGAAGAATATCACAGAACTGAGGTGCCCTTCTCATTGCATCTCATGAGTCAACTCTTCTGCTTAAATTTGATTTAATCTGATTTCCATGGAAACTTATTTTTGTGGTGCAGACTTCTGGGTATACAAGCCACAGTTATATGCCTGCCCTTTCTTAGTTTAACAAAAGTCATTGGAAACATCAGAAGGGGTCAAAATAATTTTGTGGACTAAGGAGAATATTATCAGGACCCAAGAATCCCGAAAAGTGTTTTTAAGAATGCCCAAGTCTATTTTAATTGATCACCACTATGCTGAACTGACATCTGTGTGGTTTTCTTTTCAACTCAAGAATAAATAACACCAATGACAACCGAGTTTTATCTACTATTAATAAGTTACTGAAGTTCAATAAATAGTCTCACTAAGGCAACCTCTGCATCAGGAAAAAGGTAATAAATAACTTAATGTTTGCTGAACTTGGCCAGATAGATAGTGAGGGGGATCGTTTCCAAACATACATTTACACTCTCCTTTATTGAGTGAAAATATTTTTTGCTCATAAACCAGCCTTAGGTTTCACATGATTTGGTTATGCAGGTAGACTTTGGAGTCAGACTATTTAGTTCAAATTCTTATTCCTTCCCTTCCAGCTACCAAGACACAGTTCCTTGCTGGATAGTTTCTTTCCTCTTTTCCTAGGATTGTTAAGAAGATTTAGTTGAATTAATGTAATAAAACCCTAGAAAAGCAATGACTGGCACACAGGAAATGCACAATAGATATCAGCTACTATCATCATTATTCAAAGCTACATGGCTTTATTAGTAAATATTCTATATATCATATTTTAGTATGAAGAAATAAAGCATAGAACTTTTTAAGAGGAAAGGAGCTATATATATAAGTAAAGGTATTCTTACATAGTTTTCCTAGGCTTTTTTATATCACTCATTATATGTGTTTCTCTAGATTTAAAAATGAAATGCTTAGTTCCTTATTTAAGACTGAATATATGTTTACTTTTCAAAATGCATCCTCCTTTCATTTCCAATTTATTTTACTAACATTCACATCATGTTTAGTTTTCAGATATCAGGCCTCTTGGCACCTAAACTTTCCCCCATCAATATTGACTTTTAGATTCAAAAGTTGGTTTAGAAATTCTGGAGAATTTCCTATTTATTTCTGGTACACTATAGCAGTCAAAACCATTTATTTTGTACCCTTAAATAGTTTATTTAGTAACCTACTCTGCTAATAAAAATGAGACAGCAAAATATTGTAAATAAACTCATTAAACATTTGCAGAATGAAATGCAAAGCACTGTTTAAGCACTGTTTACATAGAGGAATAGTGATTGTTTAATTATTTTTTTAATGGTCCGATTTACCCGGTTTTGTTTGTGCATGTAGGATGGGCTTTTAGGTAAGATCATCCCTTACTTCTCTGAATCCGAGGATCTTAGAGACTGCACAAAATAATAGTACAGTAAACTTTTACATCCATGAAAATCCAATTTCCCAATCCTCACTGTGAAGCAATAATATCTGATCAATGATATAAACACTGCTGATTAAATAAAGTCATTTATTCTCACTCATCTACGATGTGAGTTCCATAACAATATAAGAGGAAAAAAAGAGAAAGCTGTTCTTGAAACTCTTACAGAAAAGTGAGAAAGAGCTTTCTCAGAAATATCTGCCAAATTCTTCAAGTCTAATTGGCTCCAATGGGGTCGCATGCCCTCTTCTTGCACACTAGCCAAGAGAGCCATTGCTTAAAGCTGGCATTGATCCGGCTTGCCCTGACATAGGTTAGCTAAAGGCAGAAGGATGAAAATTGCAATCTCTGAGTTCTGTTAGAAACAAGGAAGGAAGATGGATGCAAATAGGCAATCATAAATGTATATTATGTATCATTGGATATGTATTAAGTAAAAACACATTCATATTACTGTCTATCACATGTGAGGCCCTATTCTAGAAGCTAAGGTAATAAGTGTGAACAAGAAGGACAATCTCTGCCCTCATGAACTGACATTCTACTTGGTGAATACAGATAATCAAATTAATAATATAATTTCAATAGTTTATATGTGTCATGAAGAAACTGAGACAGGGTAATCGAGTAGAATGTGTGAGAGGTAATCATTTTAGGGAGAGGAGAGAGAGGAAAGGCCTTTCTAAGGTCGTGATGTTCAAGCTGAAACTGGAACGTAGCAAGGTACAGACCTGAAGAAGGAATGTTTTAGTCAGAGAAAATAGCAAGTGTGGAGTTCCTGAGAAAATCATGGCCTTTTCCAGTAAGAGGAGAAAGGCTGGCGGGCCTGGAACTCCATGAGAGAGGTAGAGATGAGGTCTGAGGAGTCATCTGAGCCAACTCTTGTGAGGCTTTCCGGGCCATGATGAGGAGTTTGGATTTTGTTCTATTTAACCTGGGAAGTCACTCGGTGTTCTATGGAACTGTCTGTCAGATGGACACTTCTAAAGCTCACTCTGATGGGAGGATGTGGGGTTGGATTTGCGGGAAGAAAAAAGAGAGGCATCAAAGGGAGGTAAAACTTTCTGATGTCTGTCCATGATTTCACTGGCAAAAGAGTTTAGGGAATTTCACCCCAAAACATGACTCCTTGACATAAAGGATATAAAGAGTATTTTGAATTAAAGTCCCTAGAAATCAACAGGCATTGGAAGGGGCTTTCCTTCTCTCTGCACTAAACCAGACAGATCCATCAAGAAGAACAATTGGCTTTTCCTTCCCCTCCCTGTTATCTCAGTATATTGCGTAAAAGAACAAGAATACAAGCAGACCTGGCCCAACCCATTTTAAATATAAAACTTGTCTCTCAGGTTAATTTAATTTTCAGAGAAAATCATATACAAGTCAATCTGTCCCCTCCCATCCATTCACTCTTCCAAGTATCTATCCACCCTTCCTAGAAACCATTTATTGCCTATATTCCTCATCTCTCCCTCCCCTCTAAAATGAGGGTGTATAAACTTCTGGACTCCATTGGAATACTGGGTAATCACTCTGCAATTCTCCCAACGTGCACGGTAAATAAATTTGTAATCTCCTTTCTCTTATTAATCTGCCTTATAGTGAGTTGATATTTCGGTGAACATCCCAGGGGCAAAGGGGAAGTTTTCCTCCCCCTCCACCCCCGCCAACACTGGTATTCATTTGTATTTCCCAAATCAGCTGATCCCTTTAATCAAGGCATCAGAGGCCATTCATTTGAATGCCCAAATGATTCAGAATACTTTTCTGCACCAAATCATAGGTCAGCTTTCCTCATGCAGCTATTCTACAAAATGGGTCATTTTCTAATTTTAGAAAGCCCACACCATTAACTTGAAAACACAATTTTGCAACTGTCCTATATGGGAGTGAGGCTTTATTGCAAAAGTACCACGGTAGTCAAAACCTCCAGATTGGCTGGGAAGCATTGTAAATGAGCAGCTTTGCCATGGCGTGCACCACAAGTCAGAAGTAACCGCTACTCACTCAACAGTCTAAACTGTCAACTCCATCTTCCTCCTGCATAAAAATAAACATTTTCTCCACAATAAAGACTTTTTATAAAAGCAATAAAACAACTCAAGGGAGCATTGTTATCATGCGCTAATCACACCCTTGGGGAATTAGAGACACTTAGCTGCACCCAGTGCCTCACAGCACCTGAGGGCTGTGATTATTCCATGATAACCTCCCAGTCTGTCAGGCCTTGTTGGTTAATTAGATAATATTCAACTTGGTAATACTGTGTTTCAAGATTCTTTTCGAAGTTGCATAACCAAGCATAGTTTATAGAACACACATACTCATACCCACACACATGCTATCAACAGAAATTTGATAATTAACATTTCATCCAAATGAACCTGAGTTTTAAATAACTGGAAAAAAAATAGAGTCCAAGAACTAAACCCTGGGGCACTACTTTAACAATGAGTAATTCTGATGAGTTCGACCCAGGAAATCTTTGAGAGAAACTGACAAAAATTACATAATGTAGTTTATTTCCCATCAATAAATGGTTGTGACATTTCAATCCTCCTTATAACATTCAATTACCCATTGTTTAAAAAAATTGGGACAGAATAATAAATGTATATTGTTCATAATAAACCCAGGCACAAACATACACATTAGTCTGGAAAACTTTGCCATAATAAAGCTTGTTTTAGGATGAGACAAAAAACTTAGAAATAAACTTGAATATTGACATAGTTATTTGGCAGTTCAAAATTTTTAATTAGTTTAAATATTTAAATGAATTACTTCTTTATTATTTATAGCCCCAACACAGATTATTCTGCAAAATAAATTTACTCACCCTTGGAATCAGTATAATGCCTATGAGTCTCATAAATTATGGTATTACATGAATGAATGAGTGAATATTTTAATGAAAGTTTCCATATAACTGAAAATATTTTGTAGCACTATCACATTTCACAACTACTAGAAAATTAAGAAAAACAATTCATATGTTTTGCTTTTCTTTGTTTTCTTATGCTAATTATATAGGAATAAACTAGAAGGACCTGAATAATAATAATTCCAGGTAGAGTTTAAATTTTGAAAATTAGTTTATGATGTAGTATGCTAAGGGATGATGAAACTTTAAGGAAAGTATTAGGAATTTAGGATAAGTAGCTAAAGATACATAAAAGGAAGAGAAATTGAAATAAATATCTGAAAGAGATCATAGAATTTTTCCTCCTGGCATTGTCCAAATGCCAACAAACAAAGCAGGATTTACTGAGTCACTATTGTGTGCCAAGTGTCATTAACACCTGATACTATATAGAAGTCAAAATTCAAATAAGATGGAGACCCCTGCTCTTTAGGAGTTTATCTTTTTGTTGGGCATAAAATATCTCACATGACTGAAATTAGTAGATGTTTATGCACGTTACAACAAACAATAAATTAATCCAGGATCTCAGGACCTGTCTGTCAGGATCAGGGAACATTAAAGCACGTGCACGCACACACACATTCTTAGACCCTGAGAAATTCCAACTCAGGGGATCTGTTGAAAGAATTTGGACTCATATTAACAGCTATGTTTGTAAAACACTTGTATATTGTTGGAGAAATATAATCAAAAGCAAAACCTTCCCAACCCAGGAATCCTCCCCACAAATGTAGAAGAGAAACAAAACAGTTTTATTGTTGACTAAGCATTAAATTAGAATGCGATGCCATCACAGGCAATCCCTAAGGGATTGCAAAGACAGAAAGAAATCTTACCCTTTTATATAGCCAAACAGATGCAATCCATATCATACATGTTCTCAAGACAAATAATAACTAGTCCTCAAGTAAGAAGACTTGACAGCGCCATTTGCTGCACATAGTTCACCCTGAATTCACCATATAATTGGGTTTATAAAAGGGAAGCACAAACTCATGACTTTATGACAGGAGGTAGTTTTGAACTTGGAGCAAGGCACCCACCAGTCAGACTTCTACCCTCCTACAGATAGTGGGAGATAGGGGTGCTATTTCCCTCAATGTTTACATTTCAAACATTTGGTTTCCAGGTCCTTGAGAAAGACATTCCAGGGCTGTAAAACTGGCAAAAACGCTTTTAAAAAGATTTACATACATCTCAAAGGGGCAGAGAAAAAATTTACCATTACAAGTTTACAAGAGAAAATGCACTAAGAAATGGGAGGTGGAATGTTTTGTCCTTGTTTTTAATAGGGGAAATTAAGTCTCAGTTTAGATTTGTATTTGACCTTAAAATATACATATTTTTATCCCATAATCTAAAATGATCTGTGAAGAGCATTACCTGTGAATAATGATGGTTTTTAAATACTCTTTGAAATATGAAATTCCAAAGGAGTACAGGTGATCCTTGAACAACACAAGTTTGAACTGAGAATATCCACTTGCACAAGGATGTTTTTCAAACAAACACAGATGAAAAATACAGTACATGAGAGAGGTGAAACGCCCACATAAGGACCGCTGATCATTTGGAATGCACGGATTCTGCAGGTTTCGATGGGCTGACTGGGGGACGTGAGTATGTAAGGATTTTGTTGTTGCCAGGGTCCTGGGAAACAATCCCTCAAATATACAGAAATATTGTATTAGATTTTGACAACATAAGACTGAATACTCAAATAAATAAATGAATAAATACAGGACCTGAGAAATGAATAACCAAATATCCCTTTCTAAAAGGGGCATTTAGTGAGAGGTGTCTTCTCCCAGTTGTTCCATGGACTTTTTGAAGAGATTTCAGCCCTGGATAGGAAGTTTCACGAGGCCATTTCACCAATGGGATTCCTGGAGTGTCTGAATTAAATTATGTTCAAGGATAAATGGGTTTAAATAAAAAGTGGATCTATAATAGATCCACTACACTGTCTTCCAACATGAGATTCTAGTCATTGGTATAAAGATATTTCAGTTTTTATATACTCTCCTACTGGGTAGCTATTGAATACCATCCTATTGGAAAAAATACACTTTCAAAGTATGGCCAAGTTGGTTACAGCCATCAGAGTCTTTCTTTGAGTAACAAAAGCTCTAAATGAACAGAAATGTTAAATATAAAAGATAAATTAATCTGACATCTTTTGAAATACAATCATATACTCCTATAAAATTATTAAATTAACACAATACCCCAAAAGGAGACAACCAGATTTACTTTTGCTGGGCTTTAAAGAATAACACTAGGTTATATATCAAACATTTTAACAAATATCAGAGAAGCTACTAAATATCCAGGTAAGACACATTTCTAAGGGCAGTATTTTGAGCCACCTGTCAGGAACATAAAATTTTTAAGCCTAATCACATTTTTGGGATATTCACAACGAATGTATCCACTCAATAAGGCAGTTCAATAAATTATTTCTAAGGTCGTTCTGGGAATAATTCCTCTGAATCAAACTGTACCTTATTTTACCTCTCTTTACATAAAATTATGGTATTTTTTAGTGGTTTAGCTGTTTTTTTTTATCAGCATAAAAGAAATATTGTTTTATCAGCAAGGAAACAATAAGTATTTTTAAGAGCAAGGAGATCTATTACTGAAATAGTGATGCAAAAATATGACATCAAGACTTTTTCTGAATTGTAACATGACTTAGCAATGTTAGCTATTGAATACCATTTTTCAGCTAGATTCCTTTTTTTTTGTATTGAGTAATACATCTAACAAGTATTTCTTTTTCAAAGGCAAATTTAAACCGAATAAACATTGGAAATTAGCCCATACAGTCTTCCTAGAACAAAAGGAACATCCTTATTCTATCATTTTAAAAATGATTTATAATCCCTTACTTTTTTATGAGAAGGTTTTCTTCAAGATAGTGTGATATCTGTAATGTATATCTGTTTTATTATGTATATTTTGGATGTACAACATGAAGTTTTCATATAAATATAGTAAAATGTTTACTACAGAAAAGCAAATTAACATATCTAACATCTCACATAGTGAGCTTTGTGTGTGTGTGTGGTAAGAGTTACTAAAACCTACTCTTTTATTACATTTCCAGTATACAATATAATATTGTTAACTATAGATCTCTAGACGTATTCATCCTACAAAACTGCAATTTTGTTCCCTTTGATCTACATCTCCCATTCCCCAACCACTCCTCCCTCCACTCCCCCCTGATAACCACTGCTCTATTCTCTGTTTCTATGTATTCAACTTTTTAAAAAGATTCCACTTATAACTGAGGTCATGCAGTATTTGTCTTTCTTTGTGTGACTTATTTTACTAAGCATAATGCCCTCAGGTTTCATCCATATTTTCATGAATGGTAACATCTTCTTTTTTAAGGCTGAATAATATATGCACCTTCATATACACACACACAGACATATATATACACACATATACTATACCACATATATATACACATACATATAACACACCATAATTGCTTTATCCATTTTTCTATTGACACGTTGTTTCCATATCTTGGCTATTATGAATAATATTGCAATGAACTTGGGAGTGCAGGTATCTCTACAGGGTGCTGATTTCATTTTCTTTAGGTATATACCCAGAAAAAGAGAGTTTGCTGAGTCATATAGCAGGTCTATTTTTCATTTTTGAGCAACCTGTATGTTGTTTTCCCTGATGGCCCCAGCAGTTTACATCCCCACTAACAGTGAACAAGGGTGCTCTTTTTTCCACACCCTCAGTAACAGTTACCTTTTTGATCATAGCCACCCTAACAGGTATGAAGTAATATCTCATTGTGGTTTTAGTTTGCATTTCCCTTATAATTAGTGATGGTGAGCACCTTTTTATATACCTGCAGGACATTTTTATGTTTTCTTTGAAGAAACTTCTGTTAAGATCCTTTGCCCCCTTTTTAATTGAGTTATTTCTTGGTTTTTTTTAAATTTTTTTTGCTATTGAGTTATGTGAAAATCTTAAATGTTTTGGATATTAACCCCTTATAGGATTTAGAATTCACAAATATATTCTTCCAGTCCATTGACTGGCTTTTAATTTTGTTCATTATTTTCTTTGCTGTGCGTAAGTTTTTCAGTTTGATGTAGTCCCACTTGTTTATTTTTAGTTTTATATGCCTGAGTTTGGAGGTGATATTCAAAAAACATTCCCAAGGCCAATGTCAAGGAGCTAGTTCACCTTTTCTTCTAGAAGTTTTATGGTGTCAGTCTTACATTTAGCTCTTTAATCCATTTTTAGTTGATTTTTGTGTACGATCTAAGATAAGGGTCCAATTTAATTCTTTTGCATGTGAATATCCAGTTTTTCCAACACCATTTATTGATGAGACTATCATTTCTCCATAGTGTCTTCTTACTGTCCTTGTTAAAAATTAGAAGAAACATATATGCTTGAACATATATGCTTCTGTTTATTTATGGGCTCTTCATTTTCTTCCACTGATCTAAGTGTCTGTTTTTATATCAGTACTATACTGCTTTGATTATGATAGCTTTGCAATATAATGGGAAATCATGATGTGTGATGCCTTCAACTTTCTTTTTCTTTCTAAAGATTGCTTTAGATGATCAGCATATTTTTGTGGTTCCATACAAATTTTAGGACTGCTTTTCTATTTTTATGAAAAATTCCTTGGAATTTTGATAGGAATTGTATTGAATCTATAGATCGCTTTTAGTAATATGGACATTGAAACAATGATAATTTTTCAAATCCATGAACACAGGATTTATTTTTCCATTTATTTGTCTTCTTCAATTTCTTTCATCAATTTTGTACAGTTTTCAGTGTACAGGTCTTTCACCTCCTCACTGAAATTTATGTCTAAGTGTTCTATTCTTTTTGGTATTTGGCCATCCTAAATGAAACTGTTTTCTTGATATCTTTTTCAGATAGATCATTATTGGTGTAAAGAAATAAAACTGACTTTCATCTGTTGATTTTGTTTACTGCAACTTTACTGAATTCATTTATTAGTTCTAATAGTGTTTTATGGAGTCCTTAGGGTTTTCCACATGCAGGATCATGTCAATTCCAAATAGAGATAATTTAACTTCTTTCTTTCCAATTTGTATGCCTTTTATTTATTTATTTTTTCTTACATCACTGCTTTTGTTAGTACTTGCAGTCCTATGTTGAATAGAAGTGACAGGAGTGAGCACCTTTGCCTTATACCAGAACTTAGAGAAAAAGTTTTAATTTTGAAGTTTTCCCTCATTGATTATCATAAGTGGCCTTTATTATTTTGAGTACATTTTCTTCTTTACCTATTTGTTGACAGTCTTTGCTATGAAAGTAAGTCGAACTTTGTTAAATACTTTTTCTGCATCTATTGATGATCATGTTGTTTTAATCTTTCATTTTATTTAGGTGGTGTATTACATTGATTGATTTATTTGTGTTAACCCAAACTTGTATCCCAGGGATAAGTCCCACTTGGTCATAATGTATAATGTTTTTGATGTGTTACTGAATTTTGTTTACTAGAATTTTATTGAGGATTTCTGCATCTATGTTCTTCAGAGATACTGAGCTATAGTTTCCCTTTCTGTGGTGTCTTTGTCTGGCTTTGGTGTCAGGGCCTTGTAAAATGAGTTTGGAAGGATTCCCTCTACTTCTAGTTATTGGAAGAGTTTAAGAAAGATTGATATTAATCCTTATTTGAATGTGTGGTTGAATCTAGCCATGAAGCCATCTGGTCCTGGGCTTTACTTTGTTGAGAGGTTTTAAATTACTACTTCAATCTCTTTATTTTTATTAGTCTGTTCAGCTTTTCTATTTCTTCTTGATTTAATCTTATTAGATTGTATGTTTTTAGGAAGTTATCAAATTCTTAGCTAAATTAACTAGGAAACAGTCCATACCACCTGGGGATTGGACACGCTTGAATCTCTGGCATGTCGGGGGGAGGGAGGGGTGGCAGGGCAATATATGTAACCCTAACAATATTTGTACCCCCATAATATGATGAAATAAAAGGGGGAAAATAAAAATAAAAAAATAAACATCAAAAAAATGAACCGTTGATAAAAGCAACAACATGGATGGACAACAAAAATCATTATGCGAAGTGAAAGAAACTACACAAAAAAAGGATTACAATTTGTATACAATTCTTGAAAATGCAACTAATCTATAGTAACTGAAAACAGATCAGTGGTCACCAGGGTGTAGAGGGGATGGAAGGGAAGGACAGGAGGGAGGGATCACAAATGGCTTGAGGAAAGTTTAAGGGGGATGAATATGTTCCTTATCTTGATTTTAGTGATAGTTTCAGAGGCATATGGATACATTAAAACTTATCAAATTGTATACTTTACATACATATAGTTTATCATGTCAATTATACTTCAATAAAGTTTTTAAAAAATAATAAAATAAAAAAGAGAAAACTTTAATAAATAAAACGAGAAATGAAAGTGAAGACATTACAACAGACATCTCAGAAATAAAGAGGATCATAAGGGACTATTATGAACAAGAATAATTTTATACAACATATTAGATCACCTAGAAAAAATGGAATGCATTTCTTTACCATAAACTAACCAAACTAGACTTTCAAGTGGCTGAAAGAAGGGTCATATCTTAAGCCTAGTTTCTAGTGAAGGACTTTTTCCACATATGCTCAGTAAACACTTGATGAGATAAAAGATATATAAGATCTTTAAGAATGCAGACTTTGAGGAATTCTTGGAAGTCTGAGGAATAACATATCTTTAAATATTACTTTCTTTTTTCACACTGGCTTCTTTGTTTTCTTCCTGTAATAAAAGGCATAGATAAAATCCCAGAAGGCAACTCAGAAGTATTGTAAAATTACTTCATTTTTAGGCAAAGTTATATCTAAAATTAGACCAGTTCTACCTTTTGGAACTTTCCTAGGCATAGGAAGGGGATTACAATAGCATGAATCTACTAAATATATTGCCTCATACCTTGACAACCTAAGTATCTGTTGACTTGCTATATGTAGTTATATACTCCCCAAACTAGGAAAGTTTTAATATACAAGTAATATTCCATTGAATTTGCGGTGGAAATAACTCCCAAATGGAGACATGCATGTTACTAATTTCAATTGTATAAAGTAAGTTTTATTCCGATCACAGTGATGCATACAGAGTTAACAATTTGCCAATGACTAAATTGCTTATATTTAGAAACATTTCAGTTTACTACCTAACTCTTTCATCACTGCCACCACCATCCTATTCCTTAAAGGTAGGATCTTTCAACTTTCTTAGCTGTTTCTTGTGGAATGAGGTTAAATAATCTTAAATAATAAATATACAATAGATTTGTTTTATTTATCAATATTATGCAGTATCAATTGAATTTCCTATTTTATGGATAGTTAATTAGTTAACACTCTTAAACTACTGAATACCTTCCCCACTCGCTCAATCCTCCTTCCTTGCTCTCAGTATATTTGGTTAAACAACTGTCAATATTTACATTATGAAGACTATGAAATGCTTTTCAATGTCGATCTAAGTGAAGTAATGGACTACAATTTCTTTCCCACAAAGAACATATATTTGTTCATTTGCTTAATTATCTGAGTACCTGTCAGTAATTTTAGTGACAGGTGATGTACAAACTTTGTAGAGTTTGCATTGATTCGCTCTAGCCCTGAAATAGAACCGTTATCCTATAGCTTTCCTTCACACATTTTCTGTGTTGGGTCTCCCATATTACAGGTCCTAGGTTTTCCTATTCTTAGTTTACTCTTATGTTTTGCCAATACTTAACCTTTACTAGGTTGCTAAGAAAAAAATGCTTTGGGAATATATATTTTTGTCCATGCACACTAGAATGTATATTTATTCTACTCTCATACTTGATCGATAGTTTGGCCAGGTGTTCTCAGTTGAAAACTATTTGCCCTCAGAAATTTGAAAATATTTCCTTATTGTTTTCTAATTTTTAGTGTTATGTTTAAGACAATTCCAACTACATTCTGGTTTCCAGGTACTATTTGTGGCCTGTCTTGTGTCTTTCACTTTGTGGGTCTTCTCTTTATGTAGACTACCTCTATGTTGTTCTGCAATGTCTTATAGGTTTGCCTTGTCATGAGTCTGTTTGTATTAGGAAGGAGTGGGCCCTTTAAGGGTGAGAGGGAGCACAGTGAGCTTCAATGGTGGAATGAGGAGGCTCCGGGATCTAATTGTTCCAAATAAGACCATTAATCTTACTTCCCACCTTTTGTCACAACTGGTGCTTCCAATCACTGTTTTTCAGGAGTTCTTGAGGCAAGTTTTCTTGCTTTTTGTGCTTTCTCTCCCCTCTTTACACACTTCCTAACTGCTTCAGTTCTATCTTAAGTTACTTACCAGTCCTCCTTCTGGTTACTATATTTTAAAAATGTGTTGAAAGTGTTTATCCATGTTTTACCTCTTCTCCCCAACTTTATTTTTGCTTTTGGCTTTGAGGGATAGGAGATAAACACAGGAAGCAAATCTATGATTTTTAAGCAGAAGTTCCAATTTGAGTTTTAAAAGGCAAGAACCAATGAACTTGAAACTTCCAAAGCCTTAACATATTTTCTATTTAGTGCCCCCAAAAAGTGGAGGGTAAAGGGCAATTGTGCAGAAACTTTTAAAAGAAATCTTTCTTCAATACCTCTTGCCTTTCTTTACCTACTACTCCTGTGCTTCCTGTCATCGCCCTTTCCCTTCCTAGCAGCTGTTTCCATTACATTTAATTTATATTGCTTTTGATCTAAACAGTCCCATCAAACTTCTTTTTTAATTCCTGGCACATATTTTCCCCTTATCATAAATATCTCTAGTAATTTTGCTTTATGTTACTTTGTCTTAAGCAAATATTATTGTATTTATTTAATTTTAAGACTACTGGGATGTATATAATCCACTTTAGAAAGATTTAAGCCACAGAGACAAAATGAGTAATATTTTATAGCATATTTGTAAGTACCATTTATGTGGGCTCTTTCCTATTTCTCTATTCCTACATGAGACAAGCTATCTTAGAATACAGGGACCAACATGTCTCCTTACTTGATCAAGTGCTATAAAATGATGAGAATAGAAATTTAAATATTTTATCACCAAAACCTCCATTATCAGACCACACCCAATTTTCTTTTTTTTTCATCCATCATAAAAGAAATGAACATCAATAAGTAGAGCCAATATTTCTTACAGCAATAAAACTGTATTAAAATTTATACTGTCCTTCATCAGGTGTGACATAGAGTTCTAAATGCTTATTCACACAGATTTTTGTGGGTTCTGATTCAATAAAGCATTATCCTCACAATGTCATCTTGTTATTATAAAGACAACTGTGCTAAAAAAATAAAAGTACTATGCAACTATAACTGAACGATATGGGCTTTTTATTATCTAACACCTACTATACAATAATAATATAACATTGTATTTATGTAATGACTTTCTATAAGGAACAGAAAAGACCTCTCTAGACATAGTTTCAATACACATGTTTCACAAGTACAAAAGGCATGAAGAAAGAAAGAAAACATACAGTTTTGAACAGTGATTTTATTTATTCATTACCTTTTAATAAGGAAGTGGTATTTTTATAACAAAAATATTAGGTATTCTATAAATGACTTTAAATGGTATGAAATGTTACCTAACGTGACATCCACATAACCACTTGTGTTTAAAATAGCAAGCTACTAGTAAGTTAGTGACACACTTTAACTGGTTGTTTAAATCCAGCAATGCCCTTTTTCTACTCAACATTTTCCAGTTCCTCACCTGCTTAGGTATCTTGTATTTGAACCTGGAAAACAAGTAGTGGGTCTTTAACTTAAAATTAAAGTCACACTGTTTGCTCCCTGATGTGTTTCCTGGCCTGTGCTGAGCATTAATAAGGCCTGGGAATGTTGGGGGGTCAAATTCCACTTTAATCATAAATTAAGCAATAATTTCATGTGTCACACATACTAATCTCCACCCCAACATTTATCTACCACTATCCCCCTTAATTTTGCAAGTTTAGTGTTCAAATCAGGACTGTACTCTCTAAATTTAGTATGTGTTGTAACCCCCCATCCTCCAAACTATCAAAACTGCCACTCCCACTATTCGGCATGGCAAAGACCACCCATTTCCTGCTGGTTAAATGAATGCAGCTAAAGATAACTGAACTTGAATCATCTTGCATTCTTAATCTAGTATTAAAGTTCCAGATTTTAATAACTGTAAATGACTGGAAGACTTTGGAGATCTGCTTGGAAATCCTTCAGAGACATGCTACCCATCAGGAAAATACGATTTAACATAGCCTTTGTTGAGGCAGTGATTGGTAAAAAATAAAATAAAATAATTTCGTGTTATGTCTTACTGAGTTAAATATTTTACAAGCCTGGTTGCACAAATCTCTTCAGAGATTTAAGTAGTGAAGCACAGAGTTATAGTGGTGGGTTACTGCTTTCATTATTATTTGATTTTTAAAACTCAGAGACAGGTTTTGGCTCATTATAATGGCATGGGTTATGATAGAAAAGGATATTGCATCAAACTACTGCTTGAATATAAATCTGTAAGTGCTTACAGAAATGTCTATCAAAACGATTTCCAACCTTTGCAAATCACCAAGTGAATTATTAAAGACTCCTTTAATTATTTTTCTATTTATCATCTCAATTGTCTCTCATTCTCCAACCACTATGAGTTTATTTTTTATTAGCTGAAAATGTATTAGTTATGTTTTACCTATCCATCAAATATCTCTCCCAAATATTACTCCTAAGATACTCTCCTCATAAAGGTGATGACATTGCTTACCTTGTTCACAGATATATCCCTCACTCCTTCCATATGGTAGATATTCAATAAATATTTGTTGATTGACTATAACCTTTGCCCATGCATCTTAGATATACTCTCTATGAAACATATAATATTTGATGAGTTCTAAGTATTTCATTTCTCATATGCTTACCACAATTGCTACAATGAAATGACATCTTATCAGGACAGAATAGAGAACCTTAACAAAATCTTTGCTTTATTACGGTGTTAATGTATAATTTTCCAAATTAGATATGACTTCTCAAGAGAAATGAGTGATGAACTGCTGCCAAAATAACATGAATGGGTTATATCAAAACTCTGTAGTAAATGTATATAAATGCAAGATGTCAAGATAATGATAATGTAAATGTTCCTCAGTTTTCACTTTGATCTGGTAAAATGAGCTGTGTTCTCATTTACTATTTCTTTGTAGATTTTTGTTATTATCAGAATAAGTATCAATATCAAATAATGCATCGCAGCATTATATGTACTATAATTTATTAATATGTTACTTCCAACAAGTTCTTGGAGACAGAATTCTTAACAAGCACCAGAACTGGATTTTGTGCACATTTATCTCTAGATCTACATTTGTTCTACTTAAGAATTCCAAAATGTTAAAGATTTTCATAAAAATTTACATCTGTCTTCTATACAAATACGAAGTTATTAATTTTCTACATTCAAAGTTTTTAACTATGGGAACTATTAATATCACTCAACTGCTTCTACTTGACCTTCAGTTTAACTTGGAAAGGCGTCTCCAATTTATAAAAAACTCTAATTGAGTTTTATTTGAAATCTGGAAAATTTTGATTGTATAATTCAAGAATAAATAAATATAACTCACCATAATACAAAAATAAATAAATATTGGAGGAAATAATCAGAATTCTTTTGAATTCTTCTGAACATGTGTCTTAACTTCCAATGGCCGCTAGATGGCACCTAGTATTTGGCAACCATAACACTTCTGCATTTCTAGAGCTCAAAATAACTACAGCACCGGATCGGTTCTGACAGAGCAAAAATTAATCCTGCCACAGACATGCAACACTTCCCTGTCAGATATCTAAGTTTAAAATGCATGTGGCTTTCTGGTCATATAGGAAAATATACAATGCCATTTTATTGTTCTTAAGTTTTTAAATTTTCCTGAAGGAATTGTGAGATTTAAATTTTCTTAAATAGGGTACTTGATTTGCATCATTCTAAAGTAGAGATTGGGGGAGCATTTTGTTCTAAATGTGCTCATTCTTTAATCATTAGATTAATTCTACTAAGGCCAAGTTAAGGTAATATTTAAAATAGATGTTCTAAAATTAAAGGAGCCAATTATGACCAACACTACCCTAAAAGGATTTAGAGAAATAGACTTCTGTTTTATTCATTTATTAATTCTTCAAAAAATATTTTTGAACAATGTACATGACAAAAACTTGTGCTGTGTACAGTAGAATCTGGATATTCTACTATTCATTTTTTCAGAACAGTTATGAGCTAAGAAAAAAATAAAAATAAACTCTACCTATTTAAATGCCTGCTTAATGTCTAATAAGTGATCTAAAAGAATGGAAACATTCAAATGATTATAGATTTCCAATCATCAATGAATTTAGACTAATGAGTTAGATGAAAAAAGTGATTTTTAGGGTAAAACAGGAACATAATTTTTTTAAAGTGTTTACTGTTACAATGGAGATGTTTACCTTTTTTCGCATGGTTGTATATTTTCATACTGAGGGACAATTTAGTGGTGGTACACCCAAAGGAAAAGAGATGCCTTGTTGCCTTCAACAACACCAGTTTCTCTTATGTCTTCATTTTTCTTTCTTCCATAACTCTTGTCTTTCCTTCTCGTTCTCTTTCTGCCTTGTTTCTTTTGCCTTGTTTCTCTTTCTCTTGTCATTCTACTCAGATAATTTTTCATCTTTTCTCACCCTACACATTCCCCCATGGTGTTCTCATCTCTTTCCATAGATTTGGCAAACAGCACACACACTAGTGATTTTTCTATGTTTTCCCTGGTCAGCTTTCTCTGCTAAGCTCCAGGTTGGAATACATATTTGTTTACTGGATAAGCCTTCTATATACTTGATAGACAACTCAGAATCAACAGGTCCCAAACCAAAATGTTCATCTCCCAATCCAACCTCCATACCCTTTTCAATGACTCACTCATTTACTCATCCGAACCAGAAACCTGGAATTCCTCAGACTTTTCATTTTCTCTCACCTCTTATATCAGTAAGTTCTGTCATATTTATATTTTAAATGTCTCTTTCATCTAATCCCTTATCTTTATCACATTTAAACCCTTAGCATTGCAGGTAACATTTTCCTTCCTGAGTTGGCCATCTGTCTGCCCCTGCAACTTGTCTTTATTCTCTGTCTAGACCCTAAACTTGCAGTTGACTGAAATACTCACAGTTCTACTCATTTTTATCCCCCCTGCCTCTTACACTGCTGTTCCTTTTGCCTATCCACTGCCTTGAACTTTTGCCTGGTGAGTTTGTGTTTTTCTTCAGGGTTAAGCACATCTGTGAAGCTTTTCCCTGATACCAGCACACAGAGCTGGCCATGGTACAAATTAATACCTTGACACAGTGAAGATCTGGGCTGTAGTTTTGTTATGAAGAAAGTGAGCAAATAATTCATCTACATCACTGCTTTTGTAAGAGTAATAAATGAATAAAGTTCTTAAAACTGTTCCTGGTATATATTAAATAATAAACTTTCAATGTCAGACATTATTATTATATTATTACTGCTACTATTAGTGGTACTATTACTATTAAACTGCCCTTAGTATGCTAGGTTCTGAACTAGGTGCTAGAAATATATGATGGATATATGTTACTTGTATTTCTGTCCTTATAGACACTATGATCTTAGAGATTAGCAAAGGCATTCTATTTAACTTTGAATATCAAATGGCTGGCAAAATCCCTGGTACAGACTAGGATCCTAAATGAATTAGGAAAGGATTGGTGGCATGTCAAATTCCCTTATCCTGATTATCTTTATCATCATGTTAGGATGTCAATCACCAGAAGGTTAGATTCTCTAATTGGAACATATAGAGGAAGTGGGAAAAAAAAAAACTATATTTTGCTATGAGATGGAATGCATACTTTGGGATTAATATACAACCTTTGCTATATTATATATGTAGTAAAGTTGGAGATTATAATATAACAGGGTCTTGTTATCATACTATAATTTCAGGATCAATATTCAATATTACAGATGAATTATATCTCTGATATTCTGTTTTGTTCGGTCCTGAAGGTAATGAATTCACTTGAGTATAGTACACGTTAAACCCACTTTCTGCCAAATTCTACTTTGCAGGGTATGTAGAAAGGATGATGCTATATGTCTTCACATTATTTCAAATATTCGCCTTACAAAGTAATAAAAAATGGATGCATATTAAGAAATTTGGATAGAGAATGCTGGTATTGCTTTAAAACAAATGTATTAAGATTTTCAAAAGAAATTAACATGTAGGCTAGTTGTATGGCCTTTTCTCCCAATCCAGAAATACTAGGTGTAGTTTTGTGACTGCTTATAAATAGCTGGTAATCTTCATCTTAGTAATGTATTTTCCTGTTATTTTATTTATTATTTAAAAAATTATCTGAATGATCTAGATTCAGGACTAGGTCCGAAAAAATTTATCTGAATGGATATTTATTTTCAAACATTAATGGCAATAAAAGATTACATAATAAAAATTATGAAATAGAATTACAAAAAAAGGGCAAGGATTGGGTATGAACAAAATGTTTGAATTAATTCCACAATTTGAACTTGGAACAACACATTTACACTAATGGAATCACTTATATGTGTTTCCTTTTCATATCTCCACTAATACGTAGAAAATATTAAAACTTTCATTATGACATATATTACTGTTGACTTAAAATTATCCTGTCTCTGCTCTGTGGGGAAAATGCTAAACTGAAACAATATCTCCTGATAGATAACATCAAAATTGTATATTTGGTTGATCATAGAAGTGGTAAAGAAAAGCAAGACATGACCAAACCATGGGGAAGCCAAGAAAAATAATCCATCTGTTGACATCATATCCACAAAGCTCCTTATTTTCTTATCTTGTCTAAGAACCTCGTTTAAAATTTCGATGTTGTTCTTGTCCTAAGTGAATATCCTAAAAAGCATACCTACATTGGCCTCCCCTCATAAAGATTCACTGAATTGGCCCTTAGGCATATGAATTAGGGAAAAAATTTTTAAATGTTCCAAGAGTGAAGAGAACTTTCATTTAACTTTTTCAGCAGTCAAATTTTTAACAAGAATTTATTGGTTAAATTGCACAGAATTTTGTGTATCTTTTCTAATTAAAGATACCAAATGCCATAGCATTTGTTTATCATAATGTATTAATTTATTAATACATTAATAATGTATTAATAAATATGTAATAATGTCATTAATAAATATGTAATAATGTTATTGATACATTAATAATATATTAATAAATATGTAATAATGTATTAATAAATCTAGAATTTAAAAATTGATGAATTAGTATGTGAAGAATGCTCATAAAAATATATAAGTAGAAGCAAAATAATAATTATAATAAAAGAAAGTATTTAATTACACTAATAATTTCATACTCTCATCCCAAAACAGATGTTATTAAGGTCAATAATGAACTAAGGATGGGGAAGGAAGACATGGGCAGCTAGCGGTTAGTTCATTTAAATGGTCTAATGTAAGAAATCCATGTTTTTGTCATTTCAGAAATTAGGTAATTGACAAGGACACAATCAGTTTGACCTCCTTAAGAAAGAAATAAAGAGAAATTTGAGTTGTTCTAGATGATTATGTCTAGCTCAAACTAAGATAACTATTTTCCAATTAAATAAATTATTCCTTAAATTCTTTTGATCACAGTTCTTTAAATTTGGAAAATATAGAAAAGAATGTTCCAAATCACACATAAGCTACTGAGTATTATTTCTTGATGAATTTAAGTTGTTTTAATGTGGTTATTCTGCTAGAGATTCTCAGTTGTCTCCCAACTTTCCTTTCTTGCTAGATGAAATCACCTTCTACAAAAGAGGCCGAAAATACCAAATGCTTGTTTTCGGAGACTCCCTTGCAGCAAGGACAAATGACTCAGCTTTGGCCAATAAGAGCTGAGAGGTAGTCTGATTAAAGTAGGGGATATGTAAGGAGGACTTTAGGTGAGAAATGTTATGACCATAAGATGATGGCCAAGAGAAGCTGACACAGCACTGACCTTGCGTAGCCAATATTGAAATAGTTTACCTTTATTGAGATATATGCTTAATGAAATGAAAAAAAGGACTTATTGTTTACACCCCTTTTAGTCAGGTTTTCTATTAGTTGTTGCCAAAAAATCATAAATAGCATACATATTTATAAATATATAGCTATGATCACAATATGTATAAAATTTTCATTTTTCCCACTGTAATCATTTTTTATTTATGTATGTATTTTAGAATATTATGAGGGTACAAAAGCTTTATTACATGTTTTGCTTTTGTGCAGTTTGAGTCAAAGTTATAAGTGTGCCCATCACCAAGGTAGCATACATTGTACCCATTAAGTGTAAATTTACTGGTCTCCTCCTCCCCCCTCCCACCTACTTGGTTTCCCTTGAGTTTTACTACCATCTGTGTGCACTTAGCTGTTGATGATTAGTTCCAATTTAGTAGTGAGGACATGTGGTTAAAATTTTCTATCCTGTTTTTGTCACATAGTATTTCATTATTATTTTACTGTGTTGTTACATAGCCTTCAGAATTATGGCTGCATAATGTGTCATTGTATGAATATATTAATATTTCAATGAGAGTTTCTGCAGTATCACAAATATTGTTACAAATGAAATCATATTAAATGAATACCTCCAGTTCCAGTGTGTTATTTTTCTGGGTATATATCTTTTTTATTTTTTTATTTCCATGTATTACAGGGGATACAAATGTTTAGGTTACATAAATTGCCTTTGCCCCACCCGAGTCAGAGCTTTAAGCATGATCATCCCCAAAACTGGGAGCACCACACCCATTAGGTATGCATATACCCATCCCCTTCCTGTTCCTCCCACTTTCCTGACACCTGATGAATGTTATTATTATATGTGCATTTAAGTGTTGATCTGTTAATACCAATTTTATGGTGAGTACATGTGATGCTTGTTTTCCATTCTTGGGATACTTCACTTAGTAGAATGGATTCCCACTCTATCTAGGATAATACAAGAGATGCTATATCACCATTTTGATTTTTGTGGATGAGTAGAACTCCATGGTATACATAGACCACATTTTATTAATCCACTCCTGTATTGATGAACACTTGGGTTGTTTCCACATCTTTACAATTGTGAATTGTGCTACTATAAACATTCTAGTGCAGATGTCTTTTTTATAGAAGGTCTTTTGTTCTTTTGGGTAGATGCCCAGTAATGGGATTGCTGTATCAAATGGTAGGTCTACTTGTATCTGTTTGAGGTATCTCCACATTTCTTTCCACAGAGGTTGTACTACTTTGCAGTCCCACCAGCAGTGTATGAGTGTTCTGATCTCTCCACATGCATGCCAACATTTATTGCTTTGGGACTTTTTGAGAAAGGCCATTCTCACTGGGGATAAGTGATATCTCATTGTGGTTTTGATATACATTTCCCTGATGATTAGAGATGTTGAGCATTTTTTCATATGTTTGTTAGCCATTAGTCTGTCTTCTTTTGAAAAGTTTCTGTTCATGTCCTTTGCCCACATTTTGATAGAGTTGTTTGATTTTTTCTTGCTGATTTTCCTGAGTTCTATATAGATTGTAGTTATAAGGACTTCATTGGATGTGTAACATGTGAATATTTTCTCCCATTCTGTAGGTTGTCTATTTGCTCTCAAGATAGTTTCCTTGGCTGTGCAGAAGCTTTTTAGTTTGATCAGGTCCCATTTATTTATTTTTGTTGTTGCCATGATTGCCTTTGGGGTCTTCTGCATAAATTCTTCCCCTAGACCAATGTCTATAAGAGTTTTTCCAACATTTTCTTCTAGAATTCTTATAGTTTCATGCCTTAAGTTTAAGTTTATTATCCACCATGAGTTGATTTTTGTAAGAAGTGAAAGGTGTGGATCCTGTTTCAGTCTTCCACATGTGGCTATCCAGTTTTTCCAACACCATTTATTGAATAAGGATTCTTTTCCCCAGTGTATGTTTTTGTCTGTTTTGTCAAAGATTGGATGGCTATATGAGGATGGTTTTATATCTAGGTTCTCAATTCTGTTCCATTAGTCTTTGTCTCTGTTCTTGTGCCAGTATTATGCTGTTTTAGTTACTATAGCCTTGTTGTATAGATTTAAGTCTAGTAAATTGATGCCTCCCAATTTGTTATTTTTGCTTAAGATTGCTTTTGCTATACTGGGTCATCTCTGGTTCCATCTGAAGCATAGAATTACTTTTTCTAGGTCTGTGAAAAATGATGTTGATATTTTAATAGGGATTGCATTTAATTTGTAGATCACTTTGGGTTATATAGACATTTTAGCAACGTTGATTCTGCCGACCCAGGAGCATGGTATGGTTTTCCACCTGTTTACATCCTCTGCTATTTCCTTCCTCAGTGTTTCATAGTTATCTCTCTAGAGGTCTTTTACCTTCTTAGTTAAATGTATTCCTAGGTATTTTACTTTCTTTTTTGCTATTGTGAAGGGTATTGAGTCTTTAGATTTTGTTCTCAGTTTGACTGTTGTTGGCATATAGGAATACTATTGATATCTGTACATCGATTTTGTTACCTGAGACTTTGCTAAATTTCTTTATCATTCCAGTAGTTTCATAGCAGAATCTTTGGAGTTTTCTAGATATAAGATCATATCACCAGTGAAGAGAGACACTTTGACCTCTTCTGCCCTCATTTGGGTGCCCTTGATTTCCCTCTCTTGTCTGATTGCTCTGGCTAGGCCTTCCAGCACTATGTTGAATAGAAGCGGTGATAAAGGACAACATTTTCTGGTTCCAGTTCTAAGTGGGAATGCTTTCATTTTTTCCTCATTCAGTATAATGTTGGCTGTAGGTTTGTCATATATGGTTTGTATCATTTTTAGGTAAGTACCGTCTATGCCTATATTGTTAAGTGTTCATACTCCACATAGTCTGGGGTATATTTTATATTTTAAGCAAATATTGCTTAACAACCAAATATTTTCCTGAACTAGAGAGCTACAATATGTAGTCTATTTTCTGTTTCCTACTCCTCTGTTTTTAAAAATCAATTTTATCCTTGCAGTTTGGAAAATGAAGAAGGGAAATTGCAGAATGGTAGAAGAGGTCACAGAAATAAAGTACAAATTCAACCAGCTCAGCTTTAGAGACAAGGAAATTAAAACCAATGGTGAGTAATTTGTCCAAGGTTATATAATCACTTATAAGGAGCAAGTATTGTTAAAGATAGAAAAAAAAGAAGAAGAAAGAAAAGAAAAATAGGAAGAAACATCCATTTCTCTCATTGTTCTCTCTACTATCCAGACAAAGTTTCCAAAACTGTAGGGGAACAATTTCTATAATTCTTAAGTACTCTGAGGTCCACTTGTGGGGAATGAACATGATTTCCAATTAAGAAAGGTATTCTTCTCTTTGTTAGGTGATGATCAAAATGATTTGCTGGTTCTCAGCTTTAAGTGCCACTTATGCTATAATCAGTGATAAGTTCCCTATCACTACGCAGAATTCTTCCCAGTTCTATCATGTTTCCTCTTTGGGGTCTTATGGCAACACCTTTGCAGAATATATAATGTTGTACATAGAAAATCTGAGGCAGTAAAAATAAATATTATCAGTTAAACCTGTCCATTAAGGACCTCCTTAATCCTTACTTTACCTTTTCTCCTTGACAGGTGATGATAAGAAATGATATATTCAGTGCCATATTTGTAATGAAGGCCTACAGCTTGCAATCAGACACCAGAGAGAATCGGTTTATACTTGAAGGCTTAGTGCCACTGCATGGTCACGAGTGATTATGAGGTCAAAAGAAAGAGGCCAAAGCTATTTTCTAACTTATATCCAATTCCTTTTCTCTGTAAGATGCAAGTGTTGTTCTTTTCAAGTATTTTGCCCTTCTTAAGTTGTATATGACATATATCTGCACTTAAAACCAAACAATGATAACCTGTTTTCATTTTGTATAATAATGTACTGGATTCCAAAATACCTATGATCATTTTTATGACAAATTATAAACATTATTTATCACTACAGTTCCAAAAATATTTGGAATCTGGGTCTTATTAGCCCTGATGCATCATCCTTACAAGCCATTAGACAGAACTTTCAATTTCCAGGCTGTATGAACCTGGGAGGAAACAATGGGCAATGGCACCAAGAATTGTGATAAGCAAAGTCATTAATGGCCCTGAAATTCTTTGCAAAACCTGGTAGTTAATGACATAAACTTTTGAGATAGCAAACCTGGGTCTTTCATTTATTTCTGTGTGATTTTGACACAGATATAATTTTCTAAGCCCAAATTCTATAATCTGTAATGTGGTCATAATGAAAATAGTACCTGCTTTATAGTTAGTTTATAAGGATTAAATAAGATAATGTATGTGTAACATGTAACAAGATGCCTGGTTCACAGAAGGAACTTAATAAAATTTAGATGCTACATTATCCCTGTCACCATTACTATAATCGCCCTCTCCTCAAGGTGGTCCCTTCCAGTAACAGCATCGTGGATTTGGCAGATACATTCTCCTTGGCAGTCATTACAGGCAGTTTGCAGAAATGTATGCCCCTTTTAGTCCACTATGCAGCCTTATCAACTTTGTTATTACTGGGAGCCAGTTGCTGATGACACTGAATCTCATGACTCTGCCGATTGCCATAGGTGGAGCCTGCCAGTGTTGCTCAGGTCAACGATATAGCACCTGCCAACACCACTCACATTTGTTTTGGCAGGCCTCTGCTAAGTCTCCACCAGTAGTACTCTTTCCACTAATCTGTTCTTAGGGAAGTGTTGCCCTCTTGTTTTTTTAACAGTGTTATAGCCCTTCTATCTCTCTCTACCCTACCATAACAATGACAAAAGAGAAAATCTCTTTCTATACACATTGCTCAGAATCTAGTAAATGAGATAGGATACAAAATAGTGTAAATTAATTTAATTCACTATAATTTTATTTACTTCTCTTTTCCCTCTTGGGTGGCGTTTGTATTTCTGTCTTTCCATTTGTCATGACCATAGGTCAGATGATAGGCTTAGTTGTCCCAATGGATTTCTTTTTTTTTTGTTTGTTTGTTTTTTTTTTTTTTTTTGAGACAGAGTCTCACTTTATTGCCCAGGCTAGAGTGAGTGCCGTGGCGTCAGCCTAGCTCACAGCAACCTCAAACTCCTGGGCTCAAGCAATCCTGCTGCCTCAGCCTCCCAAGTAGCTGGGACTACAGGCATGCGCTATCATGCCCGGCTAATTTTTTTTTTTTCTCTATATATTAGTTGGCCAATTAATTTCTTTCTATTTATAGTAGAGATGGGGTCTCGCTCTTGCTCAGGCTNCTCTTGCTCAGGCTGGTCTCGAACTCCTGAGCTCAAACAATCCGCCCACCTCGGCCTCCCAGAGAGCTAGGATTACAGGCTTGAGCCACCGCGCCCGGCCCCCAATGGATTTCTTATCTCCACATTATCCCTCCTCATCATCCAACACAGCACTGCTAGATTAATATTTCTAATGAACTGCTTTAATCATATCAACTATTTAATTTAAAACACATTCTGAGTCTGCTTTGTTTCTTATAAGCCCCCGTTCTTGAGGGTCTTGGAAATCTCTTGAGGCAGAGACCGAAGATGATTCAGGTGTGGTCATCCCTACTGAGACCATGTGTGCCAAAGAGCAGCCCAGCTTCTTC
>VSMD01053132.1:0-12255 GCA_008750895.1 Mirza zaza
CAATACCCTATTACTGTAGTTCCTATGTGTCCACTTATGTGCTGCTCAGTTAATACCAGTTTGCTGGTGAGTATATGTGGTGCTTGTTTTTCCATTCTTGGGAAACTTCACTTAGTAGTATGGGTTCCAGCTCTAACCAGGAAAATACAAGATGTGCTATATCACCATTGTTTCTTAGAGCTGAATAGTACTCCATGGTATACATATACCACATTTTATTAATCCACTCTTGGATTGAAGGGCACTTGGGCTGTTTCCACAGCCTTGAAATTATGAATTGTGCTGCTATAAACATTCGGGTGCAGGTGTCTTTTTTGTAGAGGGTCATTGGACCTTTTGGGTAGATGCCCAGTAATGGGATTGCTGGTAGATTCACTTGTATCGCTTTAAGGTACCTCCATATTGCTTTCCACAGTGGTTGAACTAGTTTGCACTCCCAGCAGCAGTGTAGGAGTGTTTCTATCTCTCCGCATCCACACCAGCATTTATCATTTGGGGACTTTTTGATAAAGGCCATTCTGGAGTTAAGTGATATCTCATTGTGGTTTTGATTTGCATTTCCCTGAGGATTGGAGATGGTGAGCATTTTTTCATATGTTTGTTGCCCATTCTTCTGTCTTCTTTAGAAAAGTCTCTGTTCAAGTCCTTTGTTTACTTTTTGATAGGGTTGCTTGATTTTTTCTTGCTGATTTTTGTGAGTTCTAAGTATATTTTAGTTATTAGCCCCTTATCAGATGTGTAGGATGCAAAAATTTTCTCCCATTCTGTAGGTTGTCTGTTTACTTTCATGACTATTTCTTTGACTGTGCAGAAGCTTTTTAGTTTGATCATGTCCCATTTATTTATTTTTGTTGCTGCTGTGATTGCCTTTGGGGATTTCTTCATAAATTCTTTGCCTAGGCCGATGTCTAGGAGAGCGTTTCCAACATTTTCCTCTAGAATTCTAATAGTTTCATACCTTAGGTTTAAGTCTGTTATCCAGCGTGAGTTGATTTTTGTGAGAGGTGAAAGGTGTGGGTCCTGCTTTAGCCTTCTGCAAGTGGCTATCCAGTTTTCCCAGCACCATTTATTGAAAAGGGATTCTTCTCCCCAGTGTATGTTTTTGTCTGCTTTGCCAAAGATTAGATGGCTATATGAGGATGGTTTTGTATCAGGATTCTCAGATCTGTTCCACTGGCTAATATTCATTTATTGAACTAATTTGAAAAACATTTATTAAAGAAGATACAAGGTACAAGAAACATTGTACATAGGACAGTGATGCCTCAGTCCCCTTCAAAGTAGGCACCTTGGGAGCTGGCACACCTCCCCCAGCGTCTCTTAACCTAACCAGTACATTCAACATTCTCAGGTGTTCTGGTCATTGCAGGCCTTCCAGAACATGGGTTACTTTCAACAGATTTCTTGACCATCTTCGAAGCATTTGTGCCACACTTTTATTTGTGGTGCACTCATTGTATTGTCCCCAATAGCCTTCTGAATCATCTGAGTAATTTCCACAGAGGAACATTCAAGCTTAACACAAAATTTGTGTTAAGCAGATTTGTTGCTCTACTCACTCAGTTATTTTGGATGCAATGGCTACACATAGTGCCCCACTGACCAATATGGTGAAATCGTCATTGTTCATGCATGAATATTTCAGTCCACTTTCTTTGGTGGCCAGGTTAGTTATATCAATGTCAAGCAAATCCTTCTTGTTTTCTTAACAATGGCTAGATACTTTCCAGACAGACCTTGTATAATCAACTACCTTTCTATTTTTAAACCAGGAATAGAGGCAGTCAAACAGCCCAAGTATTTTAGGATGCAGGCTCAAGAGCAGAGGCAGAAACTATCAGAGTCTTCAAACCAAAAGAATAATATCAAGGATTTAGAGTTGAGAATTGAGCCAAGGTACAATTCACAAGTATCTGAGACTTGAAGAGTAGCAGATGTGGCTAAAAACAGAGGCACCACTTGCACTATTGTCTATCTAAAAGTGCTGCACAATAAGCCACAGTAGGAAAGCCTAGGCAAGCCCTACAGCAAGTGGCCCAGGGAATGCACCCTGCAAATACATAACACTGGCTACACCATCCAAAACAAGGACTTATATAAGGGGCTAGAAGCATCAGTGAAGACCATGTTTACTTCTCAAACTTTATCTCAGAAGACTACCTATTGGCTGAAAATAAGGATATACGTAGGAAAGAGGAAAGATGGTTTATATATTCTTGTATTTTTATTGCTGTATCACTTTATAGTGGCAAGCCTGTTGAAAAGCTATAAGTAATCAAATAAAATGAAAGACTTAGAAGAAAATTTGAAGAACAAAGTAGGAAGAAAAGAATCTGTGTTTGCATTGAGAATGTTAATTTGAGTAATAAAACAAAGGATCCCAACAATGAGAAAGAATTTTAGAATTGTTTTTTCTATTTTGTAAAAATATCATTGGGATTTTGATAGGTATAGCATTGACTCTGTAGATCACTTTGAGTAGTATGGACATTTGAACAATATTAAGTGCATGAACATGTGATGTCTTTCCATTTATTTGTGTCTCCCTTAATTTCTTTCATCAATGATTTATAGTTCCTAGTGGACAAGTATTTTACCTCCTTGGGCAAGTTTATCCCTAAGGATTTTATTCTTTTAATGTTATTGTAAACAAAATTGTTTTCTTAATTTCTTTTTTGAATGGTTTGTTGTTAGTGTATAGAAACACATTTGAGTTTTATATGTTAATTTTTATCCTGCAACTTTACTGAATTAGTTCTATGAGAGTTTTTTTCATAAAGAAAATTACTTGCAGGAAAAAGCTTTTGTAGAATCAAGGACTTTTGACACAATAGTGGTTAAAAATTTTAATTGGGGTGTCATGTCTTAAACATAAGCCTAGTCCCAGAAAGAGTAGTCAGTGATTAATAGAATTTGAGGTCTTGATCTTTTTTAAAAAAATCAACATTCTTTCTGTCACCAGCACGAACTTCCCTACAGTTATCTTATTCCAGAGAACATCAGAAACATCAAGAGTATAGTATATGAGTTCAAAGAAAAGTAGATTAAAAGAAATAAAAATATTTCCTAATTCCAGTGGTCGCAGAATATCAATGAAAAAGAGAACAGACAGAAAATGTCCCTGGTGTGTTAGACATATTCGCCTTTGACATAATAATGTTTTAAATGGCATGAATGCATTGAAGAAATGTATTTCATCATGTTACTACTTTATTGAAGAGGCAATGCTTATTTTAAAAGATCTGATCTGTTTTGATGTTTAATCATTTACCTTTTCCACAAAAATATTAGAGTTGGAAAAGACCTTAAATGTCCCCCAACAATGGATTCATTTTGCATTAGGTTAGAGAAATATGTGCATTAGAAGAGAACTGATGCCCCTGGATTTAACCAAGTGAGATTGGAGGAGGTACTCCTGGGACGAGACCTTTTTACTCTGCAACCAGACATCCTTTATTTCGTCTTTTAGAAAAAATGTGCCAAAGCCAGTTTTATTGCTTTCACCACCACCACCCATTTCTCCTCCCTATTTTTCTTTCTCTTTTTTTCTCTTCCTTTTTTTCTCCTCTTGTTCTTCAGACTATGATTATTGTTCCTAATTTTAAAATTCCTAGTTATCAGAACTTCAATTCTAACAATGCACATTATTTCATTAAGGACTGAACTAAAAGCCATCTTTTCGAGTCAATTCTCTTCTATTCTTTTTCCATTTACAATGATTCTGACATATCAATCAATGGCAGATTTTTAAATTTGTGTAAGAAATTGGCAGAATTAAGAAAAAGATTATATGGTACCTGTCATGGGGGATTTATAACATTTCGGTTAAAAAGTCAATGAAGTGATTAAAGATAGATCTGAAGAGATTAAAGCAACAGCAGCTCTTGGAATAGTGTGAAATTAATCATCTGGGAAATATGGTAAAGTAATAAGTATCCAGGGAGAGAGTCTCTGCAGTAGGGCCTCTAAAGCTTTAGGGATTGATTCCTGGATATTTCAGCTCTCGTGTGTTACTGGGAATAATTCCTGGAAATAGTATTAGCCCAAATTCCAGTAATGCATAAAAAGTCCAGGGTGTAGGCTCTGGACACTGAATAACAGTTTGTGGTATTAACATAAAATATTATAGAAGACTAATGTCATTGACAAATTTTAGTTGTCTTATTGATAGTCTGTAGCTGTTACATAAAGCTAAAGATAATGTAAACTGTCACCATTAAAATACAATTTGTTTAAAGAATGTGTATTCAAATGGCACTGTGGTGAATGCTTTACAGACAGTATATTCAAAGGCTCTCAATTTAAAGGAGATGACTAAGTTCTATGGTGCAGCTGGTAAAATTTATTAAGATCTTAATTCTTTCAAGACAAGCAGATATGCCTTCAAGATGAACCAAGTCCTCTATTTGAGCACTCATAGGCTTCTATAATAGGTGTAGTTTCTCATAACTTATAGCATATTTCCTATTAATTTTCTGGCCTCTATTAAAGATTTCCTCCACCAGGGACATAACATTTAATAAATTTCTTCATTTTTATCTTTCAAAATAGCAGGGTTATTTGGAAATAAGAGGTAAAAAAAGACATAGAGAAAAGTAAAAATCACTATCTTAATAGTTTTTATTTTAATTGTCAGGTATTTAAATATAGCCTTAGATAATTTTCACAGCAAGACACGGAAATGATTTTTGATAAGAAAAACACCATAAATAATTTTTATTACATACAGAAGACTTCATCATACTTTTTAAGTAAAAATCATCGTATTGATTGGTATTTTTAAAAATTAATATAATTCACTTTTCAGTATTTATATTACCATATGCCACTTCTTCTGTCTAGTATAGGAATAGATCCATATTTTCAACATCAAAAGAATTACTAGATAGTGAAAGAGTCTACCAACCAGGGATTTTTTTTTTTTCCTTTTACTGATTGCTAGCAGATGATTTGGTTTTTATGCTGAAATTTTTGTACTGTCAGGTTTTTGTTGTATTGCAGTCAATGCCAAAACACTAATATGTGGTTGTGCTTATCAACATCATAACTATCAGAAGTCAGAATAATTGGGCTATTTGGGCATAATATCCAAAGATTTTGTGTTGTTTTGCAACATAACCAATTAGGAGCTGAAAACAATAGAAAAATATAAAAATAAGAAATTATGCCTTATTTTATAATAAACTGAATTGTGAAGGAAAGGAGTTTGTCTTTTAAATATTTTTAAATGCTATTTTTTCTTTATAAAATTTATATCTTTTTTGAGAACAACCAGTACAATACAGATAAGCAAGCAAAATGAAAGCATCCCCTCATTTCCTATAATCCTGGCCTATTGGTTTAACAGCACAGCCATTAGATCTGTCTGCCTGAGAGACATCTTCCTCTATATCTTGCCAGTTTCGCTGTTAAAAAAAAACAAAAAAAAAACTGTCATGAGGGAGCAGAAGAGGACAGACCAATTCTGAAATAACAAAAATGAATGCTTCTATAGGACTCATCGTGATGAAGGAAGACTCTTATTTCTCTTTGGCTAGCATCGGAGGAGGGAGCTATTTTTAATCGCAGATTTACTTTAGAGTCCATTAACAAACTAAAACCGGCACCACTTAGGAGTAATCCTAAATACACTCCCTTTTAAAATACAAATGAAGATTGGTCCATTGTGAAAATGGTTTAAAGGACTGAACCTTAAAAACAGAAATATTTGAGTGGGAACAAGGGGAAAAGAATTGTCTTGAGATTTATTAGAAATCTATGGCCTTTAAAGGGCTGTTTCAGTCACCCAAGATATCAAGTGTGCAGGATCAGAAGCTTTTAGGTTTGTTGATCAGATCACAAGATTCTGTCTGCTGTATAATAAAGCTTCCCAAATTTCTGTTTCCAGAGGCTTGTTTTCTATCTCAGGTACATCCTTCTTTGTTATCAGCAGTCTCCTGCTGAGAACATGTGCAAGGGATTGTTCCTCAGACACCAGCTGGAAATATCGTTTGTGTTATACTGATCTTCCTGGTAAGAGACTCAGGCCTCCATGGACAAAGGGAGCATGTGAGCCTGTCTCTCTGCTTTGCATTAAAAGAGAGCATTCCCCTTCCCTCCTATAATAAACCAAGTTCAAATCCAATCACATAAGCTCAACTCTGTAAATTTCACAGGTTATACAATTTAAAACTTCACTAAGCTGTAAATAGGGGATATCTTATCGCCTATGTTTTTTTTTTCCTGTATCTAATTTTTGGAGTTGAATATATAATAAATGAAAAACAGTTCTTAGAGGGAGCCAGAGATTCTGATTTCTGACTTCTTTTATTCCTTTAAATTCACGTTTCTTTCTTCTTTACTTTTTAGTCACAGAATATACTGTCTTTCTAGGTAATAATAAAATCCTGAACAAACTGCTGTTGATTGAATGCCTACCATGCTCCAGGCACTATGGTAGGCATTTTACATTTTGTATTCAATATGTAAAATTCTTCCATCAATTTTATATAGGAGACATTGGTAATAATAGATGAAAGAAAAATTCTGGGCCAGAAAGAAAGACGTTGGTGACAAAAACTGTTTTCACACTACAGCCTTAGGAGACCTGAGTCAGAACCCACCAGCACTGCCCCGTCTTAATGGCAAAGAAGGTGAATTGTGTTCTAGAGATAGTAAGAAGCCTTACTAGAAGAGCCTATTGGGCTTCGCTCTTCTCTGGCTAAAATCATATAGCTACAAACACAGGTGTGATTTTTCTGTATGGGGTCCTCCCTAAAGTTTTCCTAAGACTTTTCCTTTCTGGAGCATCAAGAAAAATGGCAGATATTTTTCTTCGTATTTAATAAATGTGAAACATACGACTGAAAACAATTAGGAAACTTACCCAAAGCACAACTTCTCATTATAAGGGAATAGAAACCAGAGTGTAACTGTCCAGGCTTAATTAATGAAGCTTCCTTAAGTGGTTCCAAACACTATTATAATCTTTCTCACACTGTGTTTCAGTCACATGTATGCAAATATGTTGCCCTTCCTAAGCTTTGAACTACCTTACTAAATTTGTTTGTTTTTGCATTCCCTCCTTTCCCCTGTCATACCCACTACTACTCATCTATACTTTCAATCAATATTTATTCAGTTTTGTGGCACTGTTCCAGGTATGGTCTCTTTCTCACAGAATGTTGAATGCAGTTGGTGCTACAGGCAGTCATAAACAACAATAATTACAAACTCACGAGTGGGGATGGTGGTTTTAGGGCTTCCATAAGGAAGTAGCAACTAAACTGTGTCTGAAAAATAAAAAAAGATGTTAACAGACGAGGGGCTAGATTAGCAATGGGGTCTGAAGAGGTAGAGAAGGGATCTCCATGCACTGAAAGACCTGCTGAGTCACTGAAGCTCTGTAAGCAAGGCTAAGAGTGACTCTAAATGAGATGCAAGAAGCCAACAGGAGGCAGATCATGAAAAGCCCGTAGTCTTGTTGATGATTTATTCTATTAGCAGGAGGATGTTGTTGAAAGGTTTTAAGTAAAAAAAAATATATAATCAGATTTGCATTTTGAAAAGGTGATTTTGTGGTCACTGTGAGTAGGGTGACGTCAGCACTGGCAGCAGCGATAGTGGTGAAAATGTACAGTGGAAAGACCAGGGAAAAGTTCAGATGAAAGTGGGAATGGGAGAGGAGGAGAGATATTTTAGATACACTTACGCAGTAGAATTACCAGAAATTTTGATAATACAATGCGGATAAGAGGAGGAAGAAGGGGACAAGAATCTCTCCTAGATTTCTGGGTTGAGCAACTAGGTGGATGGTGATACCCTTTGCTGAGATACAGAACACGGGAGGAGGAGTTGATTTAGGTGTAGGGGATGGGGATGAGTTCAGTCACTTGAAAATAGTGGAAAATAGATTATGGAAATAACCAGTTCTTGGCTATAACTGCACACCTCTTCCCTCTTTATGGTGAAGCTCCCAAAGGCTGATGAGCAAGAAGAAGGCCTGAAGTGAGATCCCTGATGCAAGCTTAGCTTTGCGATCAGCCAGAGTGTTGGGTAGTGGATCAGTACTAGGCAGCCTTGCTTCCCTTTTATCCCAGCAAGCTTCTGCATTTGGCCATCAAATCTGCTTACCAGGTCTCAGACTAGAAGAAACAAGAATAGTACCACTGATACTTTTATCAGAGTTTTAAAATATTTCCTGAACAACTAAATTTTGAGGAAATCAATAAAGGTTTTTGATCTTTTCTCATTATCAAATGTCCTTCAGGGTCTTACAAGTATCTAGTGATAGAAACATTTGTGATATACTGAAGATAATGGTAATGTATTCATTCTATTTGCCGGAACTGGTAAGAACTTGACTGTTTATATTTAAAACATTTATAATTCCATATTAGAAGCAGCACATGCTCTTAAAAATCAAACTGATCAGAAAAATTTTATTTTTTCCTTCAGAATCTCCCATTATTGACAATTACTTTCCCTTTCCAGGTGTATACTTCAAGGCATACTCTCTTAAATTTAATAATAAACACATATATGTACAAAACAAACATATAGTTCCCTTTCATACAAATGGAATTATATAATATTTTACATGTGTCTTTCAACCAAAGATGATTTTGTCCCCAGAAGACATTTGCAACATCTGGAGACATTTCTGATTGTCACAACTGGGGGTGGTGGGTAGTTTTATTGGCATTTGGTGGGTAGAGGCCAGGAATGGTACTAATTACCCTACAAAGTACAGGACAGCCTCCCACAGCAAAGAATTATTCAGTCCCAAATGTCAATATAACCAATGTTGAGAATCAGACCTATACATTGTTCTGTAACTTGGTTTTTTATTCTAAATGTCTAACACAGAGACCTACTTCATTTTTTAAGCAACTGCATAGTATTTGCTTTTACCATACGAATTTTCCATAATGTATTTTTATTTTAAATTATGAACTATTTCAAACATAATGCATATACTCCTGTATTTGCCATCCACATTTAACAAATGTTAACATTTTAGATATTTTTTAAAGTGAAAAATTACAGATATAGCTGTAGTACCTCCTGCCATGCAGTTTCCCTCTTGCTCTTACTTGAAAGTCCAGAAGCAGTTATGTTTCCCACATATCTATATATTATACTTTTACTACGTATATATTAATCCAGAAATAACATGATATTGATTTTCATGCATTTAGAATTTTCATGAATGATAAACAAACATGCACCCTTTGGCGACATGCTTCTTTTTTTCCTAATGTAACTTTGATATTATATAGAGAGGTATAGCTCATTAATTTTAGCTACTATAATACTTATTACTCCATTTTATAAATATACCACAATTTCTCCCTTAAGAAAGCATTTATATTATTTCCAATCTTTTACTAATGCAAGCAATGCTGCAATGAGTTTCCTTGTTTCTGTATATAAACAGATACCAGGGTTTTTCATGGAATTACTAGTCACACAGTATAAACAGCTTCATTTTATTGAATAATACCTAATTGTATTTCACATGTATTGAACTAATTAATATTTCCAGAAACATTATGTGAAAATTCCTGTTTCCCATATTCTCATCAGCATCGATACTTGCTATTATCAGTTTTTTAAATTGTTGCTATTTTTGATAAATACTCAAGCCTTTATTTATCAAAAATGTGCTTTTTAAATGTGCTTTTCCCCAGCTACTTAAAATGTGCTTTTCCCCAGCTACTAGTGAATCTGAAGATTAGATCAGTTAGCAACTGCCCCACTAATGCTACATCACAACTCATCCCAAATTCAGTGGCTTAAAACAACTATTATTTATTAATCACTCTCCGTCTGTTCTTTGGCTGGAGTCAACTGATCCAGACTGGGCTTGGCAGGGCAGCTCTGCTGGGCTTGTCTCCTTGCCATGGCTTGGATTCAGCTGTTCATTCATTCAGGTGCTCAATTAATTAATTGGGCACGTGTGGTCATTCAGGCCCACTCAGAAAACAAGCCAGCCATATGTAAGATCTCTTAAGGCAGAAACTTGTAGGATTTCTTATGGCTTCTTCTTGGAACTGGCACTTGCTCACTTCTGCCTGGTCCTTTTGGCCAAAGCAAATAGCCAACCCAGAGTTAAAGTGTGAGAAAACATATTCCTTCCCTCTAGCGGGAAGAATTACAAAGTCACATGGAAAGTGGCTTAGGTACAGGGAGGGAAGAAAAACTGGGCCAATGATGCCATGCTCTATGGGGATGTTAAGGTTTTTTCTTCTATGAATTGCTGCTCATAGCCTTTAACAATTTTCCTTTTGGGGGGATTTGTTATCTATAAAAACATTTATATATTTTAGCTATTAATTTTGCATCACATTTATTTAGCCATGCCTTTTTGCCTTTTTAATGGTGCCATTATTGATACAGAAAGTTTTAATGTAGACAAATTTGTCAAACTTTTCTCATGTAATTTTAAAGTATTATACAAAGTTCCTATATCAGTGTTTTATTCCACTTTCATTTGCATTTTCTAACAGATTTAATTGTTATAGTTTTATAAAAATTTTGGGATGTGGCAAAGTCATAACATATAATGAAAATGTTTGTACCCCCATAATTTCCTGAAATTAAAAAAAAATCCATATATATAATAGTATGAGCCTACACCCATCACCTTCTTCTTTTCTGAAATGTTCTTAGCTACATTTACTCTTTACTCTTCTATGTGAATTTTAGGATAAGCTTGTCATCTTAAAAAAATTCCATCTTACAAATTAAAATGGAGTATATTAAATTTATTCATTAAATTGGAGAAAATTATAATCACTAAAAAGTAGTTATTTCATTATTAAAAATCCTTTATCCATTACCTTGTAGGTTTGCATCACAAAAAGTAGTTATTTCATTATTAAAAATTCTTTATCCATTACCTTGTAGGTTTTGCTCTAATGTGAAGAAGGATCTGTTTTCTAAATTATGGTTTTATAATTGATTGTTGTTTCTATATAAGAAATTGATTTTTATAGATTGATCTAATATACTATAAATTTGTGGAGCTATAATTCTAATATTGTATTAATAGATTCTCTTAGATTTTCTATGTTGATAATTTTCTTATCTGTGAATAATGATTTTATTTATTCCTTTCAAATTCATATGTATCCTGTTTATTTCCTAATCAATTTTGTGTCTAGAACTTCCAATAAAGTATTGAACAGAAATAATGACTAAGGAAATCTTGATATTGTTTCTTACACTAAAGAAAATGCTCCTGTTTTATTGTAGGTTTTTGGTATAAATCCATTATCAAGTTAAAGATATCTTTAATTTCTAGTTTTCTGCCAAGACAGAGTATTTGTTTTTGATAATTCCATTATTCCTTTACTTTTTGTTAAGTTATGCTCTTACTTTAATTATTATATTGTACCTTATTTAGGTTTAATGATTTGAGTTTTTATAATGCTTGGGTTTCGTTAATAGCTTAGCACATTATTTTCTTTTATTATACAAGCATTTCTGGAGTTTTTCCCGTGTATTGTTTTATAGCATTTCACAATTTTTTATATGTAGTATTTATGTTGCTTTTGGTTCTAATTATTTTATAATATCTATTATAACTAATTCTTTGGCACAAATTATCTACAGGTATGTTTTTCAGTTTTCAGATACATAGTTTTGCTTTTTTTGTTACTAATTTCTAATTTCACTGCACTGTGTTCAAAGAACATAGTGTATGTTATATTTTTTTATATTTTGAGATTTTATTTGTGAGCTAATAACTTTTACAAATATTCTATTTATATGAGTCACAGCGTGTCATATACATCATATTACAATCCCACCTAATATTGCCTCATATTAAAAGAGCTCATTTACTCTGAGGCAGATGCAGCAATGAGCAATGACAATGACCCTATCACATAGTTCATCATCCAGAAACTGCCACTGTTGAAGATGAATACTGGTGCAGCTTTTCTGCAAAACAGTCTGGCAGTATTTAGTCACAGTAAGTAGATACCTATTCTATGAGGCTTAAAGACTTTGCTCCCGTATGCATATTTTAAAAAAAATGCTCAGGGGGCCCACAGAAGACATGTATATGATAGCTCATTACAGTGTTACTTTTGTTGGCAGGAAATTGTCACTAGTGCAACCACCCACCACATAGCAGTAGATGTTAAGATGTGTCGCTATCCATCTTGGAGTACAATGCATTAGCAGCAACAACGGACTAGTTGTACATGTAACAGAATTAATAGGTCTTAACAATATATTGGTAGATGAACAAAGCAAAAATCATAA
>VSMD01053141.1:0-44663 GCA_008750895.1 Mirza zaza
TTCTCACTCTCAGCTGCTGACTTTGCTTTACATTTTACTGCTAGCAAGAGAAGCCAAAAGAGAACTTCACGAACTTCCAGCACTGCATCTGCTCACTGGCGGCGTCTCTGCTTTTGTACTCTGCTTTCTGTGACTGTGTGATCCTTGGTCTCTGCTCCTACCTAAGACAACTCCCTTACTTAGGCCCTGCATCCCATCCTTTTTTACTCCTCAAGGACATTCTTCCAGACACTCTCTCTCATCTCCCTATGTCATTATTTTCCCCTTTTCTGCTGAATTATTTCTAGAAGCATAGAAGAACACGAACATGCTATTACTTTTCCTTCTATTGAAAAACTGTCTCTTTGTACTACACCCCCTCCAGCTATTGACCCATTTTTCTATTTACACTTAATAGCAAAACTCTTTAAAAGATTTTTCTCTCCTTTTCCAGAACAAAGCAAGGTCCTGCATGAATGAGAATCCCCTGATAACGCATGCATACATACCTACTAGCACCCTGTCTTCATTCTCTCTCTCTCCCTTTTTATTTCATTCTCTTTTTATTTCGATACATGTGATGTGCTCATAGAGCCTGGTGTATTAATATGCTAATATGACACTCCACCAGATGGTGTCACTAACACATAATAGGCTGAAATTGACCATAAACTATAACTCCAATGATCACCTCTGTGAATTTGGGCATTAACATTTGTTGATGGAGGTGGTGTTGAGAGTGATGATTTTGTAGCAAAATACACCATTTGAGGAAGGGCTGAGATTCATCATGGCAGTATGGGCTCCCCTTGAGCTGGGAGGTTCTCATGAAAGGCCTGGACAATATTCAGGTGAGCAGAAAGGAGGCCATGGGTAGGGAAACTTCCAGAAGGCTAAGGACAGTGGCCAACACTGAAGGTTTAAGTTGAGACGGGTGGTTTCATTTTGTTTTGTTTCTTTATTTATCCACTCTATTCTGGAGCTGACCCAGATTCTGCAACCCTGTGTGACTATGATAAGTTTGAAAATTTCCAAATATATAGAAAGGAAAATTAAAAGAACAACCACTGGATTCACACACTGAATTCAAACTTTACTTTATCCTAAGAAACAGTCAAATCTGGCCAAGGATGGGAGTGGCAGTTCTTTCTGAAATACTGTGCTTTCGACCCTTCATTTATTGTTTAAAAATTCAATTTGGATTGCTGAAGCATGTCTGTTAGCTAATGTGAATGCCAGCTCTTTAGTCAAAGCACCTTTTCCACTCTGGGCTGTAGGCTGGTGGCCACGAGGCCCCAGTGTTGACTGGCACCCTTGAAGCCATTAGAGGCCATATCATCTCCCTGACATGTCAGAGAAGAATTTATTCATTTATTGTTAAAGTCTGTATGCATGTGTTTTAATTTATGTAACAGATTTCTGCCCTCCATTTTTTCTGTTCTCTTTTGTTTCCTGTTTTCCTTCTTGTTCCTCTTCCTCTAGGGAAATTTCTTCCACTTTATTTTCTATCTATCTCGTCTTGTTCTCTTTCTTTCTTTCTTTCTTTCTTTCTTTCTTTCTTTCTTTCTTTCTTTCTTTCTTTCTTTCTTTCTTTCTTTCTTTCTTTCTTTCGAGATCTCGCTATGTTGGTTGCTCAGGCTGGTCATGAACTCCTGGTCTCAAGCAATCCTCCTGCCTCAGTCTGCCAAAGCGCTGGTATTACAGGTATGAGCCACTATGCCTGGTCAAGAGTTTATTGTTTTCCTTTGGGTACCAAAGTTGGCCTCCAATCGTAAGTTGCTTACAGAATTTCCATTGCAGGCTCAGCTTTGAGCTTTGCCCATGAACCAGTCTCTTTTTTGGTTTATATTCAAGTAGATAAGTACCAATCTGTTTGGACCACTCCTTACCAAACTCTCTCTTCTAGAGGAATATTTTTTACCCATCCAACCCTACAGGCTTACAATATAGGCTTACTGTATACATATAGTGACAATTATAGACAACAGGAATAGGAGAATAGGGCTTTCTCGGCAGCATTGCTATGAAAGCAACAGCCATTGGCACTTAGTGAAGCCATTATGTCATCCTAGGGGAAAAAGCCTTGATGTCTTAATGAATGAATTAATGGGAGCAGAGACAAAATTTACTGGAATTCCTACAGAATGGAATCTCCATTTGAAGAACAGAACTCCACAGAGAGAAAGTGGATAATATTTCAGGACCAAATTAATGACTGGAAGTTTTCAAAAATAATAACTTAATTTTGCATAAACTTTTCTAACTTTACTAAAAAAAGTGAGGAGCTATGGCATTTCTGCAAATGTTCCTCTGGTTTGTGACTCATTATATCCAGGTCCTCCCCCTACATTAGTAGATTCTCAATTACACACCTGAGAAATTTTTTCCAAAGAGCAAAGGCAATTAAATACACATCGTGCTTAACATACTGAGTATGTACCAACAAATTATGCAGATTTGCTGAATACTTGGTTCGGTCTATTCTAGAAGAGTGTATAGATTTTAAGCATGCTGTTTTCTGGATAATAAAGTGGAGATCACAGAAGCTTCTGCAACTTGCTTTCCCACCTGTCCTCCTACGTGCAGTTCCCAATAAACGTACACAATGCCAACCCCAGGCTTTGGCCTAGAGGCAAAACTTGTTGGAATAAATGATGCAGAAGAGGATCATAGAAAATAAGAAAATTTGCAGTTATTTCCTTTAACGAATCACGAAGTAACTAAGCTTTTAAAATAGTCAGCATGCAGACTGATTATCAATAGTGGGGTGTATGCTACCTCTTTTTCCTCTCTCAAGCTTTCGAACATCAGATGCCATTGCTGCCTTCTTTACCTTCCAAAGTGGCATTTGTTCAACAACAGTACTCTCTACTGAGAATGGAATCAGTGGTCTCTTAAATAATTAGGGTGATTGCATTATCTTTCTCTTCATTGCAAAAATCTGCTTAGCCATTACACTTGCTATGTCAGAAGGAAAGGGGTTAGGACCTTTCCTTATAATGGCAAACCATTATAACAAATGAGAGGTTGTTGATGCCTACTTTCTATTCTCTCATATATATATATATATATATATATACACACACACACACATATATATATATATGTCATTGAGCCCACCTCATTGCACTAAAAAAAAAAAAAAGAAAGAAAGAAAAGGAAGAACCAAATCTATAGGTGAGATGCTGAGGTACAAAATAGCACACTTTGTTGAGGGCATAGGCAGCTTGGTGAGTGGGCAGGAACAGAGCTGAAGTTGAAGGGAGAAGTAGAAAAAAGAAAGGAGATTGCCTCTTTTATGTTCAAAGATGTTCCTCTGAGCAGGTGGAGTTACTAGTTTTTCAGGTCTGGGAAATGTCAGGGAGTAAAGAGGCTGGAGTCTAGCAGGGTTGAGTCCTCGACTATACCGGAACTGCCTACCCATCTCGGCAGGGAGCAAGAACAGGACAGAGAGAGAAGGGGAGGAGCGTTCGCAAAGCTGGCTGGTTTCTCTGTGTTCTGGGAAAGGAGAGAAACACATCCAAGGTCCTTGTTATGGGGTGGTGAGAAGGAGTAGTACACACTTCCTTCATCTAAGGCATGAAATCACCTGATAGTGCAGTCTCTCGGCTGAGGTTTTCCCACACCCAGCTGCCAGCTGCGAAGGTGCTGCTCCTGCTTTCAAGTCGAGAACCAAACCTATAGTGATGCCTTTGCCTCTCACATAGGGGTACAGGTGCCCTCCAGGCATGTGGTGTTATGCCAGGCATTGTGAGAAATCACAGGATCAACACACTGCTTCTTCATGGAATGCAAAATTTACTGGGGAATATTAGCAAAAAATTTAAAATGTTAAGGATCATGTGAATACACAAGCAAATTCAGCAAAATCCATCATCCTCACTCATGCATAAGCCAGTCTTGAAAGCTGGTAGAGTAGGATATTTTTATAAGCTGTGATTAATTGTAAATGTAGCATTGCTTTGAAAAAATGGCGAATGGATTTAGGTTAATGCTGAGGTCAAGGTGAAGAAAACAGGATGTGAAACTGAGGTGAGAACGATTATGTTAAAATTGTTAGCCAGCCTCACTAAGGGTTTGCACATGGCTGCTTCATTTTCAGGAGCTGACAAAAAGAAACCAGTGCTTTCCCCAGCTGCTGGACGTTTTAGTACCCTTCAAATCAAATCATCCTGATACCTTCTCATATGTGTAGGTCCAGCCCCATTAAAGCCACTCACAATCATCTCTTTATATTACTTAAATTCCACTAACCTTTTTCATTGCTTTGCTTCCCAGATATTAACCCATTGTGTGTAGTTTTTTGATACCATTGGCATAGGTTCAGACTGTACAGTTTAAATAAGCACACAGGTCACTGATAAGGGAATTGGATGAAATTTTCCAAGTGATTTGACTGGCTAAAAAAAAAAGAAATTTTATAAGTAAATCTGAGATACGTGGTTGATGAGTTATGATTGTCCCTTACAAATGTATGAAATGTGTGAAACGTTATAGTTTTCAGAGCAGTCTTATAGCCTAGCTTGACACAAAGGTTGGGAATCAAGAGGTTATGCCAGAAGGTACCAGATAATTCATGAGTGGGAGGCAGATTCAGCCTCCTGATCTGTGAGGCTGACTTGGAGGTGGGCGGGGGTGAGACTCACTAAGAGCCTATGAAACAAATTCCAAAAAATTCCAGAGTAAGCTAACTTCAAAAGCTGGGGTGCACTGAAGAGATACCAGGGTATAAGAATGTGGATTTGCTCATGGAAGTCGAAGATTTATGTCAGATACCCACCTTCTTTCTGATTCCAGCTGTGCCGGGGTGCTGGAACACAGGGAATCTTTCTCCCTGTGGTTGCGAGGGGTGCTACATATTTAGGGGCATACTTTATCTCATTAGATTCTTATCATATCTGAAGTAGTTATATCAGAATCAGCTCTAATTTAGCCCAGTGTCTCTGTTTCCTGGAACTTTGCGCTGTCCGTGGTTATACTATTACAAACCACACACTAACTGCCCTTTAGTTTTACTGCTTTCTCATGTAAACCTGACCATGAAGTGTCTTGGGAGTTCTGAGTAAGGAGATTTGCACGTACATAGCATTGCTGTTCCATATATTGCCACAAAAGAATGATATTCTAACTACTCAAGGAGAACAGAATTGGAACAGATTAAGCAGAAACAGCTGTTCAACTCTGCTTGTTAACTTTCTGATGCATAAAACCTATCACAGTTCCTGCAGAAAAGTAAAGTAAGCTTCATACTTGGTACCTGGGGGGCACTGAGGTTATAGCAAGATTGCTCTGCCACTCCCCGAGTTAATTCCTGAATTTGGGCAAATAATTAATTCTCATATGCTCTGCTTTTTAACCTGAAAAGGAGAGAGTGATAATTCCAACACCATAATTTTTGATTAGTGCTTGTCTATTATGTAGTTTTGTTTTGTTTCAAAAATTAAATGGTAAAATAGATGTTCAGCATTTTGAAGGTTTGGCACATCATTAGCTGTTATTATGATCTAGTGCCACTCTTTTTTGAGATTCAGGGCTAGGCATGGGGGGAATAGGATTGCCTGATTTAGCAAATAACAATATAGGACCCAGTCAAATTTGATACACCTTCTTTTCAAGCACAGGGAAAAATGCTGGACTAAAATGCAAACCTGGGTAAATGTAAAAGGACTGATCCTATGTACATTATGTTCTCAGACTAACAGGGAAGAAAGCTGGACATCAGTTTAAAAACCAGTGGGAAAATCTTCATATATTTGAAAATTAAAAAACGTCCTTCCAAATAACCATAAGTTAAAGAAGAATCATATGTTATTAAAATATTTTTATTAAATGATAAAATTGCTACATAATAAAACTTGTGGAATGAAGCTACAGCAGTTCCTAAAAGTAAAATTGTATCATTAAAATACCTATCATAGAAAAAGAAAGGAGCTACATATTAATGACCTATGCATCTAACCAAGAGGCTAGCATAAAAAAACCAAAATAAGCCCAAAGAAAATACAAGGAAAAAATAACAAAGATAAGAACAGAGAGTAATAAAATATAAAAGAGATCATAAAATAAGTGAAAAAGAAGAAATATAAAAGCCACTTTTCCTCTGAAAATATTAATAACAAAAACAAGCAAACAAACAGGTGAGACTGATCAAATAAAGAAGATAAAATTAACCAATATCAGAATTGGACATTATTCTTTTTATAAACTTTCTATAAACATAAAAAAGATAAGAAGATATTATGAATAATGTTTTGTCAATAAATTTGAAATTTCATATGAAATTAATAAATTTCTAGAAATATACAACTTATCATAACTAAAGACATAGGATAATTATTATAACTTTTAAAAAAATTGAGAGGTCAAATATCTTTTCACAATTATCTTTCTCTAGCTTTAACAATGGGTTCTACCAGACATTCAAGAAAAAGATAATTTCATTTTAATACAAACTCTTACAAAATCTGACAAAAGAAGTATGAGAAAAAATTTTATGGTCCAAACTCACTTATAAATATGAGTGTAACAATTTGAAATAACATATTAGCACATAGAATCCAGAAATATATAAGCAATGTATGACCAAACTGGATTTATCTCAGGAATGTAAGGTTGGTTTAATATTTGAAAATTGACTAAAATAATTTATCACATTAATAAATTAAAGGAGGAAAAAATTTGGGAATCTTAACAGATATAGAAGAAACAATAAATTGCTATATTTATAATTAAAAACTCTTAGTAAATTAGAATTAGGAACTTTATGTAGTAAAGAGCATTTGCAAGAACAAAACAATAAAAAAAAAGATGAAATAAGCATTACCCTTAATGATGAAATGTAAAAACAGTTGATAGATACTTGGATTGTTTCCATATCTTGGTTATTGTGAATAATGCTGCAATAAGCATGGAAACACAGATACCTCTATGAGGTGTTGATTTCATTTCCTTTGAGTATATACCCAGCAGAGGAATTACTGGACAGGGATTGTGGGATATGTAATTCTATTTTTAATTTTTTGAGGGACTTTCATACTGTTCTCTATAATGGCTCTACCAATTTACCTTCCCACCAACAGTGTACAAGGGGTACCCTTTTCTCCACACCTTTGCTAACACTTATCTCTTCTCTTTTCGATAACTGCCATCCTAACAGGTGCGAGGTGATAGTTCATTGTGGTTTTAATTTGCATTTCCCTGATGATGAGAGCACCTTTTCATACCCATTGGCCATTTTTATGTCTTTGGAAAAAAATGTCTACTTTAGTCCTTTGCTTGTTTTCAAACTGGTCTGTGTGTGTGTGTGTGTGTATGTGTTTTGCTATCGATTTTTTTGCTACTGAGTTGTGTGAGTTCTTTTAATATTTTGGATATTATTCCCTTATGAGATATATGCTTTGCAAATATTTTCCTCCAATCCATAGGTTGCCTTTTCATTTTGGGAAGGTCTTATGGGAAATTGGTTGTAAATGGAGTTAAAGTCATAGGTAGGTAGAAATAACATTAACAAAGACATGAAATCATTTTATCTTCTGAAACAAAAGAGAATAAGAAGAGTTTAGATAACTTCAGAGAAAACTTTAAAGTGGAAAAAAGAGATGTCAAATGAGGTCAAATGATTTCAATCTTCTCAGTAAGTAGGAGGAGGTGATAATAGCAACAATGGTAGCTGTCATAGCCATCTTAGTAGTTATTGAGCATTTTTATAGCAGATGCTTCAGCAAAAGCTTTACTCTGTGAGGCAGACACTGTTATTATTATTTTTATTTTACAGACAAGGAAACCACAAGAGTGAGTGATGTTTGAGGTTGAGCAATTTGCCAAGGTCACATAGTAAGTGACAGAGCTGTTCTGTGCAGAATGATGTTCTATGCAAACCTGAGAACCTTTTGCTTTGGTGAATGAGGGGAAATGAGGCTATCAGCTCAAGGTGAGAGAGAAGGTTTGGAAATAGGACTAGGGGACTAGGTGAGGGAGTGAGAGATGAGTATGACTGTGGAATAGCTTGCAGGGCCCAGCTAAGGTCACAGTGCATGGATTTATTTCATGAAAGCACTCTGTTTATTTGGGTTTCTCTAATAACACTTGGCAGTTCAGGAATGAGAGCAGAAAAAGTGAAAGCTAAGTTTTCCCAGAGTGGGATTCATAAAGCATATGGGGCAGAGGCCAAGGAGTAAAGTTTCTGTTATAATATCAGGAGACTGTTGAGAGCCGGTCAGTAGCGGCTCCGGAACCTAGGATAACATGCAGCATGCTGAGGCCTGGACAGGCTGAAGAATTGGAAAACCTCAGTGAGGCAGGGGGCCTGGGATGTTTTGATGAGAGTAACATAAGATCCAATAGAAGGAAGGCAGAGAAATCATTAACAAGGGGCGTTTCATAATTTGTTATCTCCAGAGGCTGAAACTACTACAAACATGGAGGTGAAATTTCAGTGTTTTGATCGGTTGGGAGGTAGTTTTGGTTTAAAAGAGGCTTTCCCATTGTGTCTAATAACACCCATTAGCAAGATACTGCCTTTAGATACATAACACAATGTGGAATAAGTCACTTACTACTGAACTTAGGCTTTAGTAGTGGGGATTTTAAGTGACACCATGAATAAACAACTCCAGTTCTTTGAGGAGTTCAAAACATCACACCTCTTTCTCAATGAATAATAGAAGTCCTAAGTTAGGTGCTTCCATTTCTAAGGTAGAGCTGAAGGATATGACCAGCTATTCTGAGATCAGTCATGAAAATTGATATTAGATATGGCTCAGAACCAGCAAACATCTGGTGGTGTTAGCAGAAGAAAGGTGGCTTTTGAATTAACAGTAAAAGCCATATTAATTCCACTCATCATATTATATTGGACTGATTAGATTAAGTAGATGTAAGATAAAAATGGATACAGCTCACATCTCACCTCAAATGATTTTAGGAATGTTCCTTAGCACTCTCTGCCTTAGACTCCCAACCACAAATGAGCACAAATTAACTTGAGCTTTTATAAAAAAAATTAAGCTAAGTGATTATTAACATAATTACTGTCTGCAAAGTGTTTTGATCAAGTCTGAACTGATCTGAGTACAATGGATTAATAATAGTGTCATTGCGTTTCATAGTTCAGCTTAATTAAATGCAACTTTTGTTTGTTTATAAATGCAGCAGGAACTTTAAGACAGACAAATTAGCCCTACGCGTGTTATTTTCTATATGGAGTTACTCAGTGATCCTCAACCTTTTTGGCACCAGGGACCAGTTTCATGAAAGACAATTTTTCTACCGATGGGGGCAAGGCGAGTGGTACGGTGGAGCTCTGTGACCCGGTCCCTAACAGAACGAGGACCGGGGACTGGGGGCTGCAGAGTTAAAGTATTTCTGAAGCAGAGACTTTTCATTAATTTCAAAGTCCTGATTTTTTTCCCCACAAAATTCCTTTTGGTTTATTTTCTCTTTTCTCCTGGGGGCAATTATGTAAATAGAAGCCTGAATGAATGAATGAAGATGACTTGTGATGGCTCACAGAAAGACATTGTTTCCTCAAGAATGACTGACTGTAAATGGGAAAATATTTATCTACTGAATACAGCCATATGCTTAGAAGCAGCGGCACTGTTCTGTATGGCTCTTTCATCGTCTTCTAACATTCACTATGGCCGGAAGAGAGAGGCAGTAGTGGGAGAACATTCTCCATAAATAATTGTAGTGGTGCATGCTGTAGTTCAGTGCTTGACAGCAGCATTGCCATATATGAATTCTTATTACCAGGGATATGGCAGTTACCTCATAAACTCGTTCTAAGATAAGCTGGGGCACGTGGGTTGCCTTGGATCTAGAGCAAAGGGTGCACTCTCCTCCCTTGTTAAAATGGTTTCATCTGCTTGGTGGTTTTGTTTTGTGAGGCTGAAATTCTATCCTTTGATGAAAATATCCCAGACAGTGAGCTCAGGCCCAGTGGTTTCAGTGGTTGCTGAAAACTGTCCACTTTGGGAGGTTAAAACTCACATCTTGGTAAGAGGCTTTCCTATCTTTCGACAAACTGTTTTGTGTTATTCTTAGAGTTGGCACAATTTCCTTCCCCACAACTGCAGAAGTGTCTTTCCTACCCTTCAGAAGAAGAAGTGGAGTAGATGGAGACCTCAGTTATCCCTGAGTCTGATATTTCAGAAAATAGTGATGAGGTCAGGACATTTTTTATGATTATTACAACATATATACTGAATTATGATGTAAGCCTAGAGACTATTATGAAAAACAAACTTTGTTGCCTCAGATGGATTAAAATAGCATAAAATCTGTGAAAATGATTGTGGCGCCAAAGGTATATAGGATCTGAATTTCCAGAGGCAATTAGCATGCAAAACAGTTGATGTTCAAGGTGGTTGCACTCTCATAATTGACAGAAATGGCCAAAAAAGCAGTAGGTCATGTCAGCCCTGTCTAATTAGCTCACACATACAATAGTCCTTTAGCGTGATCAGAGATACAAGCACAAACGGGCCACAAGGCAGCAGTTGCTTTTATTTTTAAAGTAAGTATATAATCTAATAAATGGTTTCAGGTGTGCCGTATAGTTTGTTCATTTGGACACAAAGTATTTTCAATTTACATAGCTTGGATTTTAGAGACATCTTCTCAGATATAATTGAATCAAAATAATCTGCCTTGGACCTTTTGAATTACAGTATTTTGAGACTAGCACAGACGAACAAAGCATAGGAGCTGCAGTTAATGTGACTGCCATTGGGCACCTATCTCAGATATACAAATGAAGTCACGTTCTCTGTTAATGGAGCCACAGTGAAGGAAAATATCTTCCTGGGTAATTTTATGAAATGAGAGCATACCCCAGTAGTAAAAGATTAGCAAGAAGTGGAGCGTCTTCAAATGCAAATTTCCTGACATTTCACAGCTACTAAAATAATTATCCTGCCTTGGCGAACTAATAATAACTTAGTAAAAGGTTTCATTTAGGGTAACCAAAAGGCACATACTAAGATAAGCACTATTTCCATTTTAGGACTTGCCAAGGGTAGATTTTCTCTTTTTCCTGCACATTGAATGTCACAAGAAATTAAATAAAATTATTTATGTAAATTGGAAAGTAAGAGCATAAAGCCATGCTATGCAAATCAGATGCAACTGGTATTCTCATTATGAATCCCAAAGAAGGGAGCTTTGGTGTCTTGAAGTAATTGTTCTTTGAAACTCTTGAACTATCTTTTGTTGTGCCGAAACAAATTTATTTAATGAATCTTTTGAAATCAAACCACTTCACCTGTATGTGTCTATGAAAAAACTACACGCAGCATCTGCAAAGCTTAAAGGAAATCTTTTGAAATATTGGCATTTCTTTGAATCTCTTTATATTCAATATCTAGCACTGTATTAGAGAGATGGAAAGCATTCTCTGGAATCAACTGGGAAATATCACCTAAGGGCATAGGAAAACTTTTGAGAAGCAATTTGACAATATAAACCAAATACCATAAAACTGTTTGGAGTGCTTTGATCTAATAATTTTATGCTAGTGAATTTATTCTGAGTCTTAAATACCGAGAAAGACTTATGCACAAAGTTATTCATAGCAATGTTATTTGCAATAACAAAATAATTAGAAATAATTAGTTCTCTTTTGTTGAATATTTAGGTAAAGCGAATCTTGATACATCTACTGAGTGAAATATTATGCAGCCCATCAAATGATGCTTGTCAAAATTGGATGTCAATGTAGAACATTCATATGCTGTATTAGAAGTACTAAAAGCCTGATTTAAAATTGTATGTGTGGTAGAGCTGCAGTCATGTAAAAATAAGTATACCTAGAAGGAACTATCTGAAGGTGCTACCATAGGTTGTATTTGGATGGAAGTATTACTGGAAATTTTTTCATTTCTTTGATTTTTTAGATTTATAAATTTTTTAAAAAGAAACTAAATTTAGCTAAATACTCAATTGTTATGCTTAACAGCTAGTTGTATTGAACTGAACTCTCCCCTATCCATTTTCTACATATACTCATTTTCTAAATATATTCATGACGGTTAATTAGTCACAAGTAAGAAAGCAGTCTGGCAGAGTTTCCTAAATTCTAATTAATGTAGACCTCACTAACTGAAGGTTAACATATATTCACATACCTGAGATTCTTATGAAATAAAAAGGCCCAAACAAGTAGCATATTAGGATTTTTAAAATGCAATTATAGCGCATTGTTTCATAGAAATAGGCAAATGACAAATTGTAGTTTTTTGGTGAGCTTATTTCATTTAACTTGCTATATATAAATATGTTATTCATAATTGTGTGTAATGGCTGAAATATATGAAAACAAAAAAATAGTTAAATTAGTTAACATAATTATACAAAAAATAAAGCTGAATTGTCTAGTCAACTTTATGAAATAGATAAATTGGTTTACTTTATCAGATTGAGCTCAAAATATACTGAAATCACATCATTTGTTTCTAATTAAATGTTTTTATAAATGTAAACATTTATATATAATTGATAGTTGAAAGAAAAGGTAAGTAAACTTTTGCTTCATCCACTGTATCATCTATAGGTAACAAAACATGAAGAAAACTTTATTACAATCTTTTCCAGAAACTGTTTCTTCCTCCAAGTGCAACCATTTCTGATAATCAATCATTCATTCAATTAACCAATCAGTATTTATTAAGGGCCTACCATATATACCAGCCCCCTGAGATAAAGTCATGACCTTTCGATTCTGAATATTCACTTCTACAAATAGATTTTATAGATAAGGAATTTAAAAATAAATATTTAAATAACTTACCTTTGGTTCCCTGAACTTGGAGAAAAATCCAAAAGACAAAAATAGCCCTTCTACTTTCCAAATACATTTTGGCTTTTGTGCATTGGTAATTCTGACAGCAATCACAAAACAACCTCAAATTGCATATAAAAAAATGACAGAACTATGAAAAATAATTAAATATTGACGCCAGCTGATTGATGATAACCTTCTTGGTCTACCTTTATGAAGGTGCTAATTTATGAAGAACATGCAGCAGTGTCTGCTTCCGGAATAATCTGCTTATCTTCCCCTCAGGTATAATCTCTGCTTAAGAGCCAGTTGGAGGAACCTTTATCTCATTAACCTTCTGGAAAAGCATCTGTCAGCCTAGCTCCAGGACCCTGAATGCCTTTATAAACAAGTGTCCACAGACATACTTTTTTCTTATTCACCTGTTACAGTGACATAGAGAGCCAGGGGTAGTCCTGCCAAATGCAGAAGGATGACAGTTAGGGTCAGATGTTTTCTAAAATGATATGCGCAAGAAATATTCATTGAAAGAACTTAATTGCTATCCCTGGAAATATATGGTTATTTATATGTGTCAGTCTCCACAGGTAGCAAAGCCGTCTCCATTCTCTTTTATGTACTGCTTGGTAAATCACTTTCTATCTGGCATTACATACAGATGGCTTTTTTGATATAAGTGTGATTTTAGTTTTTAAAATCTGTATTCATGCACAACTCTTTTTTCCGTAAGAGTTGTGAAAAATAACTGTGCCTGCTTTCTATCCATACCTTCATTCAAAGGGCAATCATTTTTAATTCATTAGGCTAATTTTTCTAGTATTCTTATTTGTTCTTCTAAGCAGTATGCTTCTATTACTATTCTGGGGATTTTGCTTTTACCTATTATCAAATAATGGATATTGAGAATATCTTTCCTTCCATACACACTCCACTCACCATAAACATGTGCTCATCTCATTCCTTCATCCTTCTGCCTCAGTATTATTGTTGAATATTTGGTCCTATATTATTTTTACTATATACATGCTATGTATAGTTGAGCGATAGAACATACTGCAATTACTACCATGTATTTTTTTTTTTTTGAGACAGTGACTTTCTCTGTCACTGGGACTAGAGTGCTGTGGCATCAGCCTAGTTCACAACAACCTCAAACTTCTGAGCTCAAGCAATCCTCCTGCCTCAGCCTCCTGAGTACCTGGAACTACAGGTGTGCACCACCAAACCCAGCTAATTTTTTCTATTTTTAGTAGAGACAGGATCTCGCTCACTCCTTGCTCAGGCTGGTCTTGAACTCCTGACCTCAAGCAACCCTCCCGCTTTGGCCTCCCAGAGTGCTAGGATTACAGGCGTGAGCCGCTGCACCTGGCCTATACTATGTATTGAGCATAGTAGTATGTGGATAAACATTGTCTTTTGAGATTTCCATATATCATTCATGTGTTTCTCAATGTAACATTATGAGATAGGTACTGCTACCTCTGTTTTACACTTGAGGAGAAGGTATATGTGGCAAAGCCAGGATCTGAACCCAAAGAGTCTAGTTGAACCTGCACTCTTAACCACTTTTTTTATGATGCTTTTTGCAATTGTCTCATATTTATTTATTTTTTAAAATTTTCTTAGTTTTCTAAATATAAAACAGTAAATTATCCCCAAATGTTCCCCTGGATGTGTAAATTTCCTCTTCGTATAAACACTTCGAAAGAAATAGTCTTTCACAAGGCTTTCTAACTCCTTCCAGTCTGTATTGTTTAATTTCTTGTCATTGTTCACAGCAATCATCTGGGAATCTCATGTCACAATCCTTTCAGGCATTCCTTTCCACCTCTCTATTGTGTTGGATCCCATAATTTCTGGATCCTGTGTTGTCTTCTTCCTGAACTTCTTTTCTTGCTTTAGCAGGCACATGATCCAGTAGATTACTGACAGCTCACGGTAGATAAATTTGAGATCTTACATGTTTAAAAATGGTTTCCATCCTACCTTCATACTTGGTTGATAGTTTGGCTAGATATAGAATTCTACGTCAGAAATAACATTCACTTAGAATATTGAAGACATCTGCTGCAGAAATTCTAAAACTTTATTACTGTCATCTCCTTTCTTATTTTTTGTTGTGGCTTTATACTTAAAACTTCCTTTAACATTATTTTCTTGGGGTATCCAGTGGTAGTAAAGGGTAACGGATTTTTAGCTCTCATCTTTAAGTACAGATTATTTTGGTAATATTTAAAGAATATTATCAAAGTGGTATCAATCCTCCTTATGACAGTGTATGTTAAAATGAAAAATGAAGTGGAAAGTAAATCTATTTTTAGGTAATTATATCCAGAAAAAAATGATAAGAAAATGCAATAGAATAGATATTAATACATATTTACCCTTAAATATTTCTATCATATATTCATATGGGTTGAAAAGCTGATTGGTGCTAACAAAATACTTCTCTCTTGATTTTCTACATAGCCCTGTGTTATGCTTATATTTCTAACCCTGTTGTGAAAAATCAATGCTTTTTCTCCAGGAGAGAAAGCAACAATTTCAAGTTATAAAAATAATCTGCACTTAATAGCCTTCTTAATGAAATGGTTACTTAAAGAAAAATGTGGTATAGACTAATTCGTGTTCTTAAACATATCCTCTATCATGGATGTGAATATAAAGGTAATTAACTTATTTTAAAATAACAAATATTGAGAAGTTTCTCTTGATGGAATAGTATCTTATGCATTTTACCCCCATCCTGTTTTTTTTTTCTTTTGTTTTAGAGACAAAGTCTTACTATGTTCCCCAGGCTGGAGTACAGTGGCACAATCATAGCTCACTATAACCTGGAACTCCTGGGCTCAAGAGATTCTCCCACCTCAGCCTTCCAAGTAGCCATGGTGTGTGCCACCATACCTGGCTATTTAAAAAAATTTTTTTGTATGGCTGGGGGTGGTGGCTCACGCCTGTAATCCTAACACTCTGGAAGACAGAGGCGGGCGGATTGCGCGAGGTCAGGAGTTTGAAACCAGCCTGAGTGAGATCCCGTCCCTACTAAAAATAGAAAGAAATTAATTGGCCAACTAAAAATATATATACAAAAAAATTAGCCGGGCATGGTGGCACTTGCCTGTAGTCCCAGATACTTGGGAGGCTGAGGCAGTAGGATTGCTTGAGCCCAGGAGATTGAGGTTGCTGTGAGCTACGCTGATGCCACGGCATTCACTCTAGCCTGGGCAACAAAGTGAGCTCTGTCTCAAAAAAAAAAATTTTTTTTTTATTTTGTAGAGATAGGGCTTGCTATGTTGCCCAGGCTGGTTTTGAATTCCTAGGCTCAAGCAATCCTCCTGCCTAGGCCTCCCAAAGTGTTGGGATTACAGGTGTGAGCCACTGCACCTGGCCATTTTCTCCACTTATGCTTAATCTGTGTAGTTAATATTGATAACTTCCACTTGGAAAGCAAACAAGAATGATAAACATTCATTATTCCCGAGACAATGCCTTCTGGGACCATCGGGTCTTTCTCTAAGTACTGTTGTGTTTAATTATGGGTCACTGTTAATTAATCCAGAAGTGTTTTCCAAGGTGGTTGACTGTGAATAATTATATCTTCTTAAAGAGGCAGGCTTTCCCCCTTTTTTTGTCTGGCAGAATTTCAGTGGTGCATTTAAAATGTACAAGGCAGGGTGGAAAGGGCAATGTCTCTGCAGATGTCTTCCTTCATCTGAAACCAGTAGATATAAATGAACAGTATTTACCAAAATGAATCAGTTAATATCACAAAGAAACGATTCCATTTGTTTCTTTGTTAATCAAAATGGATTAACTGATCTATTGTTTTGTATTTGATTAAAAGATTTGTTAATCAAAATAGATACAACTTTTTGACTTCCTAGTAAATACCAAACTCTCGGGGGCTTTACATGCATAGTATGACATCTTCCTAGCTTCCCTATGAGGGAAGAACTATTTTTATTTCCACTTAACAGATGAGGAAACTGAGGCTCAGAGATTGTAAGTGTATCATCCACCTACGTAACTAATCAAACTGAAGCAGAGTTTCCACCCAAGATCTCTCTAATTGCAAAGCCTGTGTTCTCTATATTGCTCCTTATTACATTTCACCTGTAGGGAAAGCAGTTGCTGAGAAAGTAACTAATACTCATTGGACCAATTAACAACACTGAACAAAAGAGAAGCCATTGCAAATGCAGGGTCCTATTCAAAGTTCACTATTTACATTGGTTTTTTCCTTCATGTTGTGTTTACTTACTTGGACATGAGTAAGATAGCTACATAGACATTATGGAAAGTTCCCTTCTCTGGAAATGTGTCTTTTCTTTGGTAGAAATACTACTGTCCTTTAGTGTTCTAGGTTTCTCTTTGTTCACATTGTTGGTTGTTGATTTGTCTTTCCAATCCAGGCAGGCAAAGGGGATTCTTGAAATATTCTTGAGGGGATTCTTGAGGTGTAGCAACCCAGGGACAAAATGTGTGATTAATCAGGAGTAGCTGAACCACTCCTAGAAGGAACCATTTCTAGGAGGGGCAGGTAGGCAGTGCCACGAGTATTAAATCTGTGATATGGAGAGAACAGGTTGTATCACCTCTGGAAAAAACTCAATATCCTTCCATGTACTTCTGGGTGTTTTGAACAAGTGCCTTTCTTGATAACCCAAGATTCACTCTGTGTGGCTCAAAGAGTTTCCCCTGCATGATTACTCATATCTTCGGAAGGAGGAATATAGTACACAGAAACACAGGGTAATACCGACTGGAGTGGCGTTTAAGGTGGGCTTTTATAATATTTCCTGAGTTTACCCTCTGGATCCATCTCACTTTGGCTGTCAGCTAAAGACTACAGGATTAAATGAAAAGGGATTCCTCAAACAAAATGAGGGGAGAAGCAACAGATGGAATCTACCACAAGCTGACTGCACTATGGCAGGAATGGAGGGGGCAATTGTAAGGCCACAAGATGACAGTTCTAATGAGGATGTGAATGATAGCAACCCAGGGACAGAGACCTTACATCCTCATCCACCCTCATTATTTTCTCAGAGAAATTTTTGCTGAATCCTAGTGTGGAAGGACTTCAATAACCCCATCCTTTTGTGAAACAAAGCAGGTCAGCCTTTCTCCCAGGGCTCTTAACACAGGGCTCTTCCCTGTCTCACCTCCTTGCCCCTCTCCAAGTCTTTGGTAATAAATATAGTGGATGCAGAATAAACTGAACTAGTGTCTTTTATGTAAAAATAATTATAAGCTGAACACTAGAAAAGCACACAAGCAGCTAACTTTTTTTTTAATTTTAAAGGTGTCAGTATGTATTTTGAAATGCAGATTTTTTTCCCAAAAAATTAGTCACATCTGCTAAGAGAATCAATAAGGCATGTTTGGTGTCAGCAAATTACACATATTCCCTTTTCTATGTGGTTAAAGAGGTCGTGATAAATGTTGCTCATTCTAAGAGCACAGTGACTTGAATTTTATAGACGTTAAAACCCAGTTGAAATGATGCAATGGAAGGATCTTTGAGGTCTGAATTCCTCCAGTGCTCGTTGCCTGAGCAGTTAGACACACGGCAAGGGAGAGCGAATGGGCAGTGGGTCAAGGGCTGCAAAGAGAACCAAGAAGACAAGTGCTGAGGAAACGCTGTTGGATCTGCGATGGGGAGGAATCCATGACCTTTGGGAGACCATTTCAGAGGCACAGTGGGAAGGAAGTCAGTTTGCAGTCCATTACAGAGTAATTGGACAGTGGAGTAAGAACAGTGAGTGAGCCTTCTCATTATGTAGTGTAGCAGCAAAATATGAGAGAGAATTTGTTTGATAAGCTAGTTGGGCCAAAGCACACTTTTTTTTTTTTTTAAAGAATTGTTTAGAGGCAGAGTAGGAGGCATGGGAGAGGTGTGTGTTTGTAGCATAGTTGGGGAAGGGAAGAGAAGGAATGGGGGGGGGAGGAAAGAGCAGCTAGCACAAGATTTTGTATGTTTAAGAAGCATTTGCTTAAAAGGAAGTTTCTGAATTGTCTCATTTTTGTAGGACTCAAAGGAGTGTTAGAGCATGAAACACATAGACATTTGCCCAGTAGGAGCTTATAATCTAAAAGTGATATGATGCACCAGGGATAATGAAATAGAGTTACCAGTTCAGCACCTTTCAAAGTGATGCCAGACAAAAGATGTTAGCCAAACACTTTAACCATAATAACAAACATTTTTGAGTACTCATTAAAGTGTCAGGGTCTATTCTAAGCATTTTAGATGACTTACTTCAATTTCTATATTAACCACATTAGATGTGTACCATTATCATACTGAATATGAGGAAACTAAAGCTTAAGCAGGCTCAGGAAGTTCTTAATGTCTCACAGCTAATAGGTGCTTTAAGTCCAGTCTCTGATCACAAGCTAGAACCCCACACCTAGTAACTGTCAGCAAAAACAATGAGTGAAACTCATGACACAAGTTTCAAATAGGAATTCAGCAATGTCTATATCTTACTTTACGTAATATAGTGTCTGCATGCTATTTTAAAATATTTTGGCATGTGCACATGTATTTATGTGAGTATTTGCCTGTGTGGATTTGAGCCGCGCTATAGGTTTAGTCAATTGCTTGGTCATTGATATAAACTCTAGGAGTGGAGAGGGATGGTCAGCATTTGATCCAAAAGGCTACACCCCACAGATGGCTACTACAATCTCCAACAAACTTTAATTCCAATTAACACCAAGTTTTAAATATTAGCATACTGACAGGTAGAGCTGAACATTCATTGGTAGAATTGGTGGCTTGTTAATTGATAATGGATGCTGGAAATGGGCAGTCAGCGAGATTAGTGATAGTTAAAATTTGCAAATTGGTTAAAATATTTTAGAAACACTCCTTGTCCTGGCATGAGTCTAAGATGTCACCTTTTACTTTTAGGATGAAGTTGGAAGCTTGATTCTCATCTCCAGTTTTACTGAGAAACTAGACACAGTCAGATAGGCAGTCCTTCAGGTCTCTTCATCTTCCATCATCACCATAAACTGTTAACGATCTACCATTATCCTGAATTTGGTGTTCATTATGTTCATGCATGTTTTTATATACCACTGCACAAATATATACCCAGCTGATACATAGTATTGTTTTTATAAGTGTTCAAATGTTATATAAATAATATATCATATATGTCATTTTACAACTTACATCCTTGGTCAGAATTATGTTCTTGAGATTTGTTTGTATTAATATATTTATTTACTTATTTCAATTCTGTAGAATATTACATTGAATAGTGCTGTCTACTTTATCCTCTGTTGATGGCTATTGTACCAATTTCCATCCTTCTAAATAGTAAATGAGAGGTTTGTATTTTTCCATATTCATGCCAACGCTTGAATTGTTGGACTTTTCAACTTTGTCAAATTGATGAGTTTGAAATGGTATCTCACTGTGATTTTAACTTTGATTTCCCTGATATCTGGTAAAATAGAGCATATTTTCATATGTTCATTGGCCATTGGTGTTTCTTCTTTTCAAATTGCCCATCCATACCTTCTGCCCCTTTGTCATAGCATTTTGAATGAGTAGCTCATCAGTTCTCCACTGCTTTGTGATGCCACCTCTATCTTATATTCCTGGATCTCTATGCTGTTTCATTGGTTCCATATTTTACTTGTATAAATCCTGCATCAAGGGCAAATAATCTTATTAGCTATGATTTTATAAATTTTGATACTGACACAAATATCTCCCAGTGTGTTCTTCAAAGTATTTGTAGACATTTCTAGTTCTTTGTATTTCCATATTAATTTTAGGAAAATTATGGTAAGATCATAAAAACTCTGGGGAGATTTTCACTGGATTTTGTCTTAATTTTGGACAAAATTAGGTAGAATTAAAATGTTTTATCTTGAGTTCTCTTAACCCTAAAAGTGACATATATCTCATTTCTCTGTAACTGATTCTAATCAGGCTTCTTTCCCAAACACTCCATTGAATCTAGTTGGATTGTCAAGATCACAAACAACCTCAGCTTGTTAAGTCCAATGGCCACTTCTCTTTCATTTTCCTGCTTGACTCTTCAGCCTTTTGCACCAGCTCAGCCTCTCCGTACTCTCAGTTTAGATGGAACCTTAGAAAGTCCTTCTTCCCATTACCCAATTTAAAGTAGCCACTCAGTAACTTCTTCCACATTACTCTGTTTCAATTCTTTGCATAGCCCTTGTCTCTATCTAATATGGCCTCTGCCAGCCTCCAGATTTGTCTTAAACCCCTTTCTCCTTGCTAATTACATTTTCTTTGCTTCCTTGAGTACCTCAAGCTATTTTCTAATATCTTCACTTAAAGATATTTACATGACTGTCTTCTTAACATTTAAATCTTCAGGAAGTCCCTGACAACCTGGCCAGAAATACTCTTCAATCATCATCACACCAATCCATTGTATTGCTTTAAATGTTGGCTTCTGTTTGGAAATTATCCTGTTTATGTGTTTGTTTGTTTATTGTTAATTTCCCCAGAACCCCTACTCACCAGAATATATGCTACAAGGTAGTAAACTTATTGTTTTATATACATTAATACCTAGAGCACTGCCTGGCACTGAGTTGGTGCTCAATAAATATTTGGTGAATAAATCAATCCACTCCATAGCCTAAGACTTATGAAATTCATGGTTGTTTATAAAATTAAACCACTATTACCTGTGAATTGACAGAATGAAAAGATGTAGGACTCAAGTCTAAAAAATAAATTATTATAAAATAAATTATTATATGGCCTTGATAAGTTAATAAATAATGAAAAAAATTATTATTAATTTAAAATAATTAATTAAAAACAGCATTTGAACAAATGACATTATAATACATATTATAATACAATCATTATAATACATATTAAATAATTTTAAAATAAAATGTAATGTGTGTGTATATATATACACACACAGAAGTTAAGTTTTATATTTAATATTTATAAAAATAAGCGAGGAAATTAGATAGGAACAAAATTAAGATAAGGGCCAATTAACTTGAAATATATTTAGTACCCAAAATTCATGTAAAGTGGTTGAAAAATTTGTTTCTAAACATTCCAACGGCTACTCCAAAAAGAAACTGTGATCAGTTACATGATTCGTGTTGTCTGTGAGATAAAACAGGACAGTAGATCAGAGAGTCCTGACTATATTTGGAGCTGAGCCTAGAGAGACTTCTTCCATGGGTTGTCATGAAATAGTCTTCATCAATAATATTTGCACAGCTAATAAGATGTGGAGTGCCATAGAGCTCTTCCTTATAATCTTCTTCAATACATGTTAAAGATATAGTGCCCAAGGGCAAGTGAGTAATTGCTGGTATGAAATGAAACAATCACATGGCCTAGTTCTTCAGGGATCTGGCTTAGCAGAGCCTAGTAAGAAAGATGGATACAAAATCCTTCAGGAACCTCTCTGTGTCATTTTCACAAATGATCATATGATAGCTGTTGGGTGGAAGAAAATCTGAAGTTATATTCCTTGACAAGTACCTAGAGTGCAGATATTTGTGTTATTGGATAAGAGCAACCCACATGCAATAGCTATTGGCTGATCTGGGAATAAGGTTAACATATTTTTATGAAAGCCGAAGCACCTAGTGAGGATAAATGCCTGATTAGAAAGCTGCCTCCAGAAAGAGAAAGGTCAGAATTCCTCTTACAAAGCAGTCTTGGTTCTCTTCCAACACAAGAATAAATGAGTAACATACCCCGGAGTTCTGCGCCATGGGACAAGCCTACATACTCATAATCTTATATTCTGGATGCATTCTTTACTGAATTTAAAGAATGAGCCTAACGCTAAGGTACAGATCGGACATTTCTTCACAGGTTCAGACCTAACAGTTTCAGGTACCTCAGCTCTAGTTAGGCCTACAAGTACCTGGACCCTGGACGAGATGTCCCAGGTGGCCTGGAGTCAGGCCTTCCTCAGTGATATCTGCAGCTCCTGGTTTCTGCAGGCTCAGAGGTCTTTCTCCCTTTTTTCAGAGACTCTTTGGATGCCACTTGGGCTGCACAGGGATTTCTCTGGCTATTACTAACATTGGTTCGTTCATTCATCCAACAAATATTTACTATGCTTCTTGAGGGTGTCATATCTACCCTTGAGAGTATCACATCTTGAGCTACAGTTAATTTTGAGATTTCCATTAGACAACCAACTTGTTTCTTTGGCTTCCTGTGATAGGGGAAAAAAGAAAAGAATGTAGCTCTGAGATCCAGAATGATGGATCCAAACCTTGGCCCCCAGCCTTAGCCATTATGGGACCTGGGCTAGTTATTACCTGTTTTTTAAATCTAAAAATGCAGAAATCTATAGTCACCTGCATCATGGGGCTGTCATGAGAATAAATCGGTAGTTCTCAATCCAGTATGCTCTCTCTATTACAAAAACAAGAGCAGAATTCTAGACAGGTCTTAAGAGCTAGTGGGTGGATGTTTATAAAAATGCAAACCTGTATAAAGTCTCCATGTAGGGTCATTTGTACCAGGACTGGCAAGGGCAACTGAGACACCTCCTGGCTGCCCTGGGTACCCAGGTAAGGGCAGCACAGCCTCCTGATGCTCATTCCAAGTAAGTAACAAGAGTAGAGCTGAGAAGACTGCTAAAAATAGTCCCCTCAAGAAAAAAGGATGAGTAATCCATTGATAGCTTTGAACTCACACCAGTGTTCCTACCATAGCCCTGGTGGAATCTATGATATTATTCAATGTTACATTCAACATTCAGGTTTTTTTTGCTTTTTTTTTTGAGACAGAGTCTCATTTTGTTGCCCAGGCTAGAGTGAGTGCCGTGGCGTCAACCTAGCTCACAGCAACCTCAAACTCTTGAGCTCAAGTAATCCTTCTGCCTCAGCCTCCCGAGTAGCTGGGACTACAGGCATGTGCCACCATGCTCGGCTAATTTTTTTCTATATATATTAGTTGGTCAATTAATTTCTCTCTATTTGTAGTAGAGATGGGGTCTCGCTCTTGCTCAGGTTGGTTTCAAACTCCTGACTTCGAGCAATCCGCCAGCCTCAGCCTCCCAGAGTGCTGGGATTACAGGCATGAGCCACCGCGCCCGGCTAACATTCAGTTTTTATTAAGCATATAGCATGACCCTGTGCTAGACGCTTGAAAGGTTAAAGGAAACTTTGACCAAGTTTCCTCACAATTTCTTAAGCATGCTTTTAAAAATCAGACCAACAAACAGCTTTGATTTTTTTCAGTCTATCTACAGATTTGTTTTCATATGTTAATATTAATATGCTGAATTTCTTCTTGGTTGGGAAGGTCTCTTAAACATAGATTACCGAATCTTCAAAATCAATAGATGTTTTCATGTGGGAATATATACACTTTGACAACTTTTTTTTAAAACAATGGGACAGTGTGGCTGGCCTTTACCAATGAAGATTAGAAAAGATGGATTTTAAAAATCTACCTGTCTGGATCTATTTCATGTGGGCCTCAATTGCCCTGCTTGACTTTACATTTTGCTACAAGGTGAGATAGTGATGAGCTCAGTTCTAATGAGCTGGAACCTTCTTCTTTAGCTACTGTTTTGACAGGTTGTTTGTGTCTACGTTGGAAAGACTCTCATTGAGGTTAAATAGAAGAGATGCAGCATTCAGAGAAATCGTGGATTAGTATATTAAAATGTATCTGCCTCTTTTGTTTTAAAACAACTGCTCATAGCAGTTCTTGGCTTATTTGTTGACAAATTGTTCCAGAATGACTTAGACAGGGAGCAGCAGCACACACACTTTAGTTGGCTGCTCTTGCCTCAAAAAATTTATCAAAAACTTTCCATTGGTTCATTGCTGTTAGCCTTGCATTGCTATAAATCTCCTCTTAATGCATTTGACTTTGTAGACATATTAAAAACCATGGAATAGATAATAAGCTAAACAAAAACATTTTTTATGTATCTGTAGGATTAAAAAGGTAAGAGAAAAAGAAAGAAGTGATTTCAAATTGAGGCAGCATGGTACTGACAACTTTATTCGAGATATTTTTTCCTTCTGCCTATATGAAGAATATGAGCAAAGCATTTCTATTCCTTGTTTATAACGCGTGGTCAGGTACTGTGCCCTGGTACCAGTCCAACGGCTGGTGAAGGTTATTAAGTTTTATGCACAAGTGATTACTGAGCATTTATCTTACTTTAAAAATGGAAGTACTAAAACCCTCTTAAAATCTGTTCCCAACTTACAGATGGCTGGTATTTCCTCCAATAATTCTTAAGTTAGCTATTTGGAACTTGGAAATCAGTTCTTCATAATATTGTGTGATTTGTTTCTTATACATCTAAAAACAGCTAAAATATATACCAGAGGTTGACAAACGTTTACTGTAAAGGACCAGATAGTATGCTAGGCTTTGCATATCATATTGTCTGTGTCATAGCTACTCACGTTGCAATATGAAAGCAGCCATCGGAATACATAAACAAATGTGTATGGCTGTATTCTAATATATCTGTTAATTTCAATTTATTTAGGGATGCTGCAATTGAAATTTCATATAATTTTCACATGTCACAAAATATTATTTTAAGTTTTCCAACTGTTTACAACTGTAAAAACTATTTTTAGCTCACTAGCTGTACAAAAACAGGTAGCAGGTTATATTTGACCCTAGGCAGTAGTTTGCAGACCTCTGTATGTATGTATGTAACTGCCTGTATGTTAAAATACTTGAGAAACTTGAGAATTCTGTAGGAACAAGCCTTTTATATCTAATTGAAAATGTCAGGGATACATCTGTTGCAAAATGATCTAAGCCAAGTTGGCAGTGCACAATAAATAGGTTTTTATTGGTAGAAGGGAGAGCTATTATTATTTTGATGTAGGTAAGGGCTATAGGTCTTCCTCAACTCCACCTCCATATGAAACGATAAGCAAGTGTCACACCGGATTCTACACATACATAAATATCAAAAAGCAAGTGGCACAAATGTGGTAATGCAACTTCTTCCTGAATTCTCAGCAAAGTCTCATTCTTAGGCACTCCTTATACCATGCATGAAATGTACACTGGAGGAAGACCATATTCTGTAGTCAGGACTCAGATAAGCTAGGAATCAGGTGACAGAATTCTCTGTTAATGGCAAAACCTAGGATATAAGACAGCCCTAGGCCAAGAATGTCACTCCCAGGGGGTAAGCTGCTAGGTCTCTAGATTTACACAAATGTAATTGCCAAGTTACTCATATGGTATTTCTGGCCAATCTATACATCTCAAATACCTCTCACTTCACCAGTGAAAGGTCATTTATATTATCGTTTATACTGATTAACAAACGCTCTAGTGCTGATGTGAGATGAAAATAGTTAAAAAATACTATGGTAGCTGCCTCTGCAATATGGGCTTCTCTGATTAGCATCATTCAAATACTAACCAACCACCCCTGAAGTGAGCCTGATTAGGGCCCATCAAATATAAGTTAGTGTTTAGGTATAGATTAAAACTAACATATATACACAAGTTCTATGCCCATGTATTTTTAAACAAATTACAGGCATTATGACATTCTTCTAGGGGACAGCTACCTCAGCAAGATCAAGGATTCCTTTTTTCCATTCCATTCTATCTGCTAAGAACTGAGAAAAGGGACTCTTTGCAAATCACTGGTTTGTTTGTCCATGGGGAGGAGCAGATAAAGGCTTGGGTAGGAGGAAGGACAGAAGTTTTAAGAAATTGGAGCTGAGAAATCTTTGAGGAGAAAGTTGAAACCTATGGAGACATGCGTTGGCCCCAGGCCAATTCCCTATCCATTTTTTCTCTTCCTTAGATGGCTGAAGGCCCAATGTCCCTGCTGGTGCATCCAAGGCTTTGCTATATAACAGTGTGCCTCCATGGAATAAATCTCAGTTTTACTATACCCTTTTCTTTCCTTTTCTGACCCTGAAACTCTACTGAAGTTTGTAACAATTTTTTGAAAAGCTTTATACAGTGGAAAAGAAACAGTGGATGAAAATAACAAACAAAAGGATTATTGTTAAATTCTCTAAATCACAATAAAACCAAAGCTGTGATGGAATTGTGGTTCTTTTTCCCTTTTCTTATTTTAAATGTATTCCTCACCCCCCATAATATACCATTAATTAGACTGTTACCAGACTCTGATCCTTCTTAGTTCTTCCTTTTTCTACAACCACGTCTTTGCAAGTTTATTTATATTTTAAAATTATGAAATATGTAAAACATATCCAGAAATAAAATGGAACTCACGGCCAATCTTGTGTCAGCGATGTCCTCACCTACTTCTTCTAACGCATATTATTTTCAAGCAAATCCATATGTTTTTTTATCTACAAATATTTTCATTTGTATCTCTAGAAGATATGGACTCACTTAAAAAAGAACCATAATTCTGATATTACACCAACCAAATTAACTGCAATTCTTTAATTTCATCAAATATCTAGTCATTGTTCATATTTTTAATTATGTCATAAAAGCCACAAATTGCAACTGGTTAATATGTCATTTAAGTCTCTTTTAATCTATAATTTCTTTCTTCCCCTCTCCTCTCTCTCTTACTTGCGTTTTGCTAAGTGAAGATACTTTTGTATTTCTAGGAATTTTCCTCTATCTGGGTTTTGCTGATTCATACTTGATTTTGAGAATTCTCCTTTATTGCTTAATATTTTAATTATAAATATAATACATACTTACTGGAGGATATTTTGACTGTTCCACAGTTAGGATAGTTCTGCCACAATACCTTTTCAGTTGTTGACTAATGCTATGGGATCTTAGCAACAAAGCCGTGTCCCTTCTGTGCACCGACAAATATCTTCCCTCCTCCCCACCTCCACATGCATTAAACTTGTGATTCTTAGTGAGATAGTATTGTCCCCAAAAGCTGTTTTGGAAATTCGTTGTGTTGTTTTAGTTGCCAAATGACTGAGGAGGCTCATGGGGGGAGTTACTGGACTTAGTGAAGAATTGTGTCATATATTGTACTGCTTTTGACTGTTACCCTCAAATTCAGGTAGGTAAAAAATTATTTAAAATTATCTGAGACTGACCTCAATTTTGTTTTACATATAATCACAAAGTAATTGTTTATATGTTTTTACTGTACACTGAATTTTCTAGCAATAGAGGTACTGAGTACATTGAGGGAAGATGGAGCTCTGTTTTGTGTGGAAGTTTCCATTTCAGAATACCACTAGCAGCATCACCATGCTCAGTATTTGAGTTGCTAAAACAACATGGCGGCATGAGTGCTCTTTGTGGGTTTTGGCTGTGGCCTTCACAGGGCTGCCTCTAAGTACAAGCACTTAATCACTTCATCATGTCCTTTCATCCAGGCCTCCCAAATTTTAATGTGATGGTACCATTGCAGTCTGCCCAAGAATTCTTGTTGTGAAATACACATTATTTTATTATAATTTTTAATATCGTCTACTTGTTATGGTTAGGGCATTATATTAATTATTTTCAAGTTATGTATTAATACATGAGTTGGCTATATTATCTATGGATTTTATTTCAAGATGGTAACTGTGAGACTACAAGATATTTGTCATTAACGAGGATGCTGGCTCCTGGTGGTGTTGAGCCTCCCAGACTTACACCAGTGGGGAAGGTCAAGCCTGTACTGACCAGTCAGGGACCACTGAATAAGTGAAACATTTTAACAGTGGAGTTTGCATCATAATAGCTGACACTTTTGTAGTGCTTGCTTTATATGATAGGAACTCTTTCTTTCTAAGTGCTTTACCTAAATCAACTCCAATCTTCATAATAGCTCTAGGAGGTCAATAGGAGATATTTCACTTTTCCCACCTCATAAATGAGAAAACAGAGGGACCCAGAGATGACTGTAATTACTCAAGTCACACAGTTAATAAGTGCCACAGCTGGGACAAACCCAGGGAAGTGGGGGTACAAAGTCCGCTCTCTTAACCACTGCATCTGATTGCTTTTCTTTTGAAGCACAATTCACTGAGCACAAAGGAAGGAAAATCAAGTGTATTGGCAGAAAATAGTGGTGATGTCAAATTCAAAGGGAAGTAAATATGCAAATTGGTGCCTTTTAGAAACTAGGTGAGCTGAGTGGGTGATAGGGTGGGAAGTAAACATTTAAAATGCATAATAGCCCCTGGGAGGGACCCCAGAAATATTTTGGTGAGTAAATGAAGTGCTTTGGGGAGTTTACAGCTGCAGTTACTTTAAAGTAGGCCTTTGTAATGGAGAGTCCTTTGAATGTCTTCTTAGTTATGCAAATAAATGGCAAATAGATTCCCTGGTCCTGGAGGTGGGGTGAAAGCAATTCTCTCAAGACCTCCTCTTCTAAGCAGAGCTAGGTAATGACTAGAGTTAGATCATTGTGTATAAGTAAGCCAAAGCCTCCAGGAGAAGAGAGGGGAATCATGGCCCTTGCTCTCTGGGCTTCTAATCTAGAGGACACTGCCACGGTAGGCCAGGTAGCCTCGACTTGCTTGCAGGAAAGGGTACTATAGCCCCAAGGGGTCCCTCTGGAAGAAAGCAAGAGGGAGTCTGTGCTGATGAGTTCTCACATGGACAAGGAACTTTGGAGAATAGAGAATGAAGTTATGGAAGAATTTTAAAGTTAATGATGAGAGCAAAACAAACATCTGGGCATCTGTACTGCACAAGGGACTGTACTGGGTATGTTTGTGAAATGTAGCACACCTAGACAGGAGGCCTTAATGAGAAAAATTCCATCATGGGAGTTACTAATTTGCCCACTCCAGACCACAGACCCCTACACTACAATTGTTAGGATATATCTGGATCAAGTAACCATTTTGGTACTTTAAGACTGGGGCTAGGGTGGAAGAAGGTGTTTTGAATAGAAATTTTTATGTAAATTGACAGAATTCACATTATGTATGAACCATATATATGTTATTAAAGAGTTAACTCAAACATGGAAACAGATTTACTCCATTCCCTCCTGAACAAGGATTTGGCAGTGCTGTTATTTAGGAACAGCTCCAGGAATTGCCTTTGTTCTGGTCATATTTGGAGTCCTCTTCGTTCATCCTTTTTTTTTTTTTTTTTTTTTTGAGACAGAGTCTCACTTTATTGCCCAGGCTAGAGTGAGTGCCGTGGCGTCAGCCTAGCTCACAGCAACCTCAAACTCCTGGGCTCAGGTAATCCTGCTGCCTCAGCCTCCCAAGTAGCTGGGACTACAGGCATGCGCCACCATGCCCGGCTAATTTTTTTTTTTTTCTATATATATTAGTTGGCCAATTAATTTCTTTCTATTTATAGTAGAGATGGGGTCTTGCTCTTGCTCAGGCTGGTCTCGAACTCCTGAGCTCAAACGATCCGCCCACCTCGGCCTCCCAGAGAGCTAGGATTACAGGCTTGAGCCACCGCGCCCGGCCTCGTTCATCCTTTGATCCTCTGTAGTGTCCTTCGAAAGTCTGGGTCCTACACCAGCCTTGTCTGAATGATCGTTTCCCTTTGCCTGCTTCTGTCTGAAGCTGGCCAGTGTTTCAGAGTTCTGACTGTAATTAAATCAGTTCTTTGCATATATCGGTTAGCGAACAAAGGTTGTTTGAGTTTAAAAAGCATCCTCTTTTGAAACGAACATTTGTTTAGAAAGGCTTAGAGAAAAGCACGTGAGATTCACGCCTCTGTTTAGTGGTTCCCAACTGGAGGTTCCTAGGAGTCTGTAAGACGGGTAGTGTGATCCTTGAGCTATTTCAGTATTTTGATAAGTCTAATGGACTTTAATCACACTTTACCCTGTAGTGAAGCTGAGAAGCTAACTAAAATGTCAAGTTTCTTTATTTTTGTTTGTAAGTATATTAACTCGGTAACAATAGCATTAATCTCTTAGCTTGAGATTATTCAGTAGCAAGTGATAGAATGTACTCAGATGAATTTTTAAAAAAGGGGAAATTTAATATAATGTATTGGGGTATCTTGGACAAGCCCAAAGTAGGGTCTTATGAAAAATTGAAGCCAGCGTACGGGAAATCACCAAAACCCAAGGTGACTATTTTGAGAGCCCCCCAGTCTCTCCCTTCTCTCTACATCAGTTTCATTCTCCTCCCTGAAGACTGGGTACTTGGGCTCTGCTAGCACACGGCTGTTATAATATCTGTAAATTGTTTTGAAACACTTTAGTGAAGACAGTAGGTATATATACATGTATGTACATATATGTGTACCTACACATATGTAGGTATGTGTACATATACATATATCTCTGTATACATAATTGACCCATACTTGAAGAGCTATTAGTTAAAATTTGAAGTACTCAATTAGGCACTCCTCGAGGGGAGGTGGTAGTGGGCAATATACACTAGTCTGTTAACATCTGAAAGGACTTAACTAGAAATCCACATTCCAAAAACAGTTACCACGGGTTTCAATCATGTTTACCTAAGATCAGCAGATTGTTTTAACATTAGCACAAATGACAAATTAAAAACGACTTTTCGTTAGTGAGATGTGTGATGTTCAGGATACGGAATTGGGTGGAAATATATCTTCTTCTTCCTAGAGAATGTACAAGATTACATTTTTGGGAGGGCGTTTCTTGTCTTAAGACTCAGTTTGGCTTTGTTTATGGATTCTGTCATCCAGTTGTGATGAGAAGTTTAGCCAAATTGTGATACTAAAATATTGTTGCCTTTGCCTTTAGTGAAAGAACCTAATAGTTGCAAATAATCGACTTGTTTTAGGCCAGTTTTTCAAAAAGGATGTACCATAGTAACTCTAAAACTGGTGCCATCTCAGCCTTTAGGGCTACATATTAATATAGGTCTTTTATATTCAAGATGATGGAAATCTCCCAGTTCTATTCCCAGTTTCTCTGGAAAGAGCATTGATTGGCTTGGCATGGATAAGGCATTCTGGTTCAATCAGCAGCAGTGGCCAAGGAAGTTTCTAGATTGTGTAGTAGTCAGCAGTGACAAAAAAAAAAAAAAAAAGAAAGAAAAAAAATGCCTCTCAGCAGGAGGTTAAAGTGTGTGCTCTCTGAAAATGGGGTCCAGGCTAGATTGTGGGTGAAGGGTAGATTTCATAAAAAGGCCTATTAACAAGGTCAGTGCTTTGAGACCTCATGTTGATTGATTCAAAGCTATAAGTGTCTTTGATCCAGAAAAGGATATAAAATTCTTAAAAACTCAGCATTTTTAAAATAAGTTAAATTTTAGAGACAACAGAGTTGATTGGGAAAATAATAAATGAGTTCTTGATATGCAATTACTTTTCTTTTTTTAGTTTATTAGTCAAATATGCATTGAATCCCAACCATAACCATAGCACGATGCCAGGCATCTTTTCTTTTCTTTCTTTTTTCCTTTTTTTTTTTTTTTTTTGAGACAGAGTTTGGCTCTGTTGCCCAGGCTAGAGTGCTGTGGCATCAGCCTAGCTCACAGCAACCTCAAACTCCTGGGCTCAAGTGATCCTTTTGCCTCAGCCTCCCAAGTAGCTGGGACTACAGGTATGGACCACCATGCCCGGATAATATTTTCTATATATTTTTAGTTGTCCAGCTAATTTGTTTCTATTTTTAGTAGAGATGGGGTCTCACTTTTGCTTAGGCTGGTCTCGCACTCCTGACCTTGAGCAATCCTCCTGCCTTGGCCACCCAGAGTGCTAGGATTACAAGCATGAGCCACAATGCCCGGCCATCTTTTCTTTTTAATAATTTTATTAATAAGGTGAATTTTCCAGTGGGATGGGACCGATCATTGGAAGAAGGAGCCAGTTCCATGAGGGCAGGGAAATGGGCCACTTGTTCACAGGACTGGGGGCTCTCGTGGGATAGAAAAAGGGAGAAGCATAAGAAAAGGTGAGGGCAAGACTTGGTGGACAAACTGAGATTGTTTTCATATTTATACCTAAAGCCAACTCTGTGTGCTTACAGAGAAAAAAGGAAGCAATATCCAATTAAAATTTTGTTGTGCAGAATTTGTTTTGTCTAGGCCAACAAGGCTGTTTCTATGGACCATCTGCTGAGCCTATAGCTTTGTTACTCAGAAACCTTGTTTAACCTGCATCTATGAAAAAAGGGTTGCAAAGTAAATTAATAGAGTAAACAAGGGACATGTTATGCTGATTAAGAGTGAAGGCTTTCAGCTGAAACATTTGCACTCAAACAGTGAATGTGCTAATTATAAATATGTTATCAGGTAAAGCACCTTCACAGCTCGCCTTTTGTGACAGCGGTTTCATTGCTTTTTCCTGGAATGTTTTGAAACCTGGCTCCTTTAAGAAATGTTTTCTTCCTCAAAATTTTCATTATGTGAAAATGGCCTTTTTTTTCTTCCTAATTATGATGAATTATAGATATTTTATTGTACTAAAATACCTGAATCCGAATGTCAGCAAGTTTCAGGGAGTCAGTATGGTCCCTAGGGAAGGGGGTTGGGGAAGGTTTAGGTAGAAGCAGATGAAGGAAGCAGCTTGCCAAAGTGGGGGAGATGGGAAGGCAGAGAGAGGGAGGTGGAAGTATTAGAAGAAATGATGGACAGAAAGAAAGTGGGATAAAGAGAAGCAAGGAAGAAAGAACCAGGAGGTGCTGAGAAGGAAGAGGAAGATAGGATAGAATTATAAGAAAGGGCGTGTGGGCAGGGCATGAGGAGTTTGTTGAAAATGATTGACTTATGATATTTGTTAATCATGTGGAGGTTAAGTCAAAATAGACTTAGACGTGCACTCAGTGGGAAGAAAACCTTTCAAAGTTGGGTTTCTCCTTTTATTGCCCTAGGAAGCATCAGAATGGTATTGAAAGAGATACCTGGACAAAGGCTGCCCTTTGCCCTGTCTTTACTAGCTAATTGGGTTAGCTATTTCTGCTCAGACCTAGGGCCCCAGCCCAGACTTCTGTTAAACAGGCTTCCTCTGGGCGAGATGGCAAGTACTGGCTGATTTGAAATATATAGAAAATTATACAACCTTGAGCAAAGGCCACCTGTTTATGAGCGAACCATCTCTCCTGATGCCATTTCCTTATCTTTTCTGCTGCTTCTCTCTCTCTCTCTCTCTCTCATACACACACATACACAAATAGATGCAGAGAGTACAGAGTCACACTGGGAGAAGCATGTGCTTGATGGGAACAGGGAAGTCTCTGCGTTCTGTGGCTTATGAAAAAGATTCTCTCTTAACCTGGCTCCAAAGTGTAAGGGTGACTAGGCAGAGGGTGAGTCTTCTTTGCCTGTTAGATTGATTTTCTGGTCGTGAGTTTTCCAGGGAAACTTCTGCCCTTGAAGAGGTCATTCGGAAGCATGAACTTAATGACAACCTCACTTATTTTTCTTGGCAACTCTGGGAGCGCAGACTCTTTGGTGGATCGGGGCTGTATTAGTCGCTCCTTTTAAATCTACTGTACATAATGCACTCGTTGCATTGTGCCTGGACTCTGGGACTCATTATGCTAATGGATGCTTGCTTTCTCACCTCACTTTCCTGTCAAAGATTTTCTCTGAAGCTGGTTTCATTATAATTTTAAAAATACCATCTGTCTGTGTAAGAGTTTTTCCTCTTTCTTTTGGACAGAGTGGTATCTGATTTCTTTCAAGCGATTCTATTGAGCTTCTCCAGGTGCAGAGAGTAGCCACTGTAAGGCTTCTGTCCAAAGTCATCTTTTTTTCACAGCATTGGTGTATAGCTGTTGCTGGAGCTTGTCACTATTAACCCTTGGCTTTTGTTGCAGCGGTTAAGCTCCTTTATTGGTTTATCCAGCCTGACACCAGCATAATTTGAATCACGTCCTTGTCTATGTACAGCTCATTGCTTTCACCCCATATCTACAGCACAGCTTAGGGGTTTCCCCCCTAGTAGCACCTTAGAGAGGTGTCCTTGGGTCCTTTGTGTTTTGCACCTGTATATTTTTCTGCTTGAGGTCCTCTTTATTTGTGCATTACATGCACTCCAATGAACTATGCACTGCTTTGTTTGTTCTGGCCAATGCCTATAATGGCTCCTTATGTGTTTGTTGTTTAGCTGCCTTTTCAGCTATAAAAATTTTTGGTAGTGACATCTTAGAAATGAAACACCAGAAAAATGTGGGGTTTCTGGGTCACCATTTATTCTGTTTTTCTTTTGTAATTTCCTCTGAAGATTTTCCCTTGTCCACAATCTTCTTTTTTTTTTTATACACTTTGCTTCCTTCTAATAATTTCAGTCATTCCCACATTGTAGGGTTCCCCAGGTCCCCCTGATTTATATCTGTGTTGTGACTGAAAACCACAGAGTGTGTTGACCACTCTGTGATCCAGTCAGCTGCAGAATTTTTCCCAGCAGGCTGGAACCCAAACAGGGGCCTTGAAAATTCTGAGGCGCTGATAAACATAGCGGAGCTGTTGCCCCAAACACTAAAAGAAACTGGCCAGACCTGAGCCAAATTTCTTGAGCCCTCATATAAACTCAGTACCCTTAGCAGCTTGCTGCAGACACACCTAGGACATCCCCTTTGTCTCACTAACCACAGGGAGGATTGCTGCAGCACTCTGTAAATAACAGAGGTGCCCTAGTAAATATCCGGGACTGGACTCCCACCCTGGAGTTTAGTGCTTCTTTCTTTGGAGCCCCAGTTGGTTCCATCTGTGATGATTTGAGGCCCTCGCATGTGGGAACTCCCCTGCTAGTAAGCGCCCCCCCAAGGGCTGTTCAGACTATAACTAGGCTAGCTAATGGGAACCCATTTTGCTTCCTGTATGCTCTCAGCTTGTTTTGTCTTAAAAGTGTAGAATTAACCTACTGCTTGCTTACACAGCTCCTGGGCACAAGATTGGAAAATGGTCTTGAGAAAAAACAGATCAAGATTCGGGAATAGGCCAAGAACAGATTGCCGATGACAAGATCCACCGGATGACCTATTATGTGCTATCAACCATCAAGCGAGTCATGGTGATTTGCACAAAGCTTGCTTCTGTCACCAACGGCCTTTACCTCTTCTCTTTATAAGTTGCTCGGTAAGCAGAGAAAGAGGAGATGGTCTTTGAGATAATATTCTGCCATCTCCTCAGGCGGCTGGCACTTTAATAAACCACCCTTCCTTCACCAGCACTCGCCTCTGTGTTTGGTTTTCGGGTCATGGGCAGCTGAACCTGCACTTGGCAAAATGCCCCCACCTTTGGGGTGATTCTAGCTGCAGATTTGGTGGGAGGAAACACATATCCTTGATTCTTCTAGCCTTTTCCATAATTTTCAACTCACAAAGTGTGTTTTTATTTTTTTCTTTTGAAATAAAAAGCACATACATTAGTTTTTGTTTTGTCTTCTTGCTCTGCCTTTTTTCATTATTCTGATTTTAGGAGTCAGAATATTTGTAGCTCAATGACTTACAGACAGACCCATTTCTTTTTTTTCTTTAACTTTTATTTTTTAACTATAAATTGAGAAATTATAGTTGTATATATTTATGGGGTACAAAGTGATGTTATGATTTATAAATATAATGTGGAATAAATAAATCAAGCTAATTAACACATCCATCATCTCAAATACTTATCGTTTTTTTGTGTGGTAAGAACATTTGAAATGTATTCCCTTAGTGATTTTTGAAATGTACAATACATTATCATTTACTGTATTCACCTATTCACCACACTGTGAGATATATCTTAAAGCTTACAAAAAGTATTCCTACTGTTTAACTGGCACTTTGTACCCTTTGACCCTCATGGATTTCCGATATTTCTTTTTTCCCAGCATTTTGAGGTGTAATGTACAAATAAAAGACCTACTTCTTTTCTTGCTTTAAACAAAGCAAAGTCAGTGTCACTATTTGTGGATGGATGACACTCCAGAGGTAATAATATGGAGGATGTATCATCATTCATTCACTCATCAAAATTTTTTGGAGTGCCTTTTATGTCCCTAGCATTTGTTGTAGAAAATAAAAGCCACTAAATTCATAAACAAGGCTGCCCTGTTTATACAACTGCATTGCAGGAAGGAGACAGCTCGCCAGTTGGGGACCATCACACCCTGTTCCTTAACATAGAAAAACGACAGACTTTCTTTGGTACTGAGGACAGCAAAGACCACCTCCATGATTTGCTTTATGGTCAGAAGGGGCGAAGGGGTCTTTGTGACACAGGTAGGGAAGATACTTGTCAGGGGAGAGCGAAGTGGACCTTGTCACGGTATCATCCTTCAATAAGGCTCTTTGAAAGCATTTGATGTCAATATTGCAAAAAGATTACAGTATTTATCTGTTCAGATATTTAGGATCTGTAAATAGGTCATACCATTTGTCAAGAGAAGTAAGACAAAACCTCTTTGTTAGTTGAGATCTTTACCTTTTAGAAGACATGAGGTTCTTCTGATTATGGAAGGGTTGATTTTTCATCCCATTGTACTAGGAGCTGGGGGTACGCTGGCAAGCAGGATGCATGGCCAGGCCCTCATGAGCATTACCTCATGGGATAAAATGTAAATTTATAAAATGAAAGTATATCATGGTTGCACCTTTGAAAAGTGATATGCTAAATCTTAGTATTAAATTGCTTGTTGCCAAATCCAAGAGTCTTTTACCTGATTATCTGTCTTCTTACTGAATATCTTAGAAGCATCTGCCAGTAGAGGATGTTTTAAAGTTTTTCCTTCTCTTCATTCTTTTATCTTTCTTACCCTTCTTCCTGTATTTGTTTCCCTGTTTCAATAATTTTCCCAGGAGCCGAATCTAAACCCTGCCCGAGGATTTGCACTAGCTCCTCAATCTTTCTTTTTTAATTTTAATCTGGATTCCCCATTGCTTACCAAAAATTCTGGAGATGATTTAACAAAACAAACATGTCTCTTACGTTCTTGCTTTAATTTCAATGCTCACTGGCATCGTTGTAGATGATCGCAATGCTCTCCCAGCTGTTTTTCTTTACTTCATATTTTCCCACCACAGACCAAAAGGCAAAAATTTGTCAAACAAGGCTTCAGAGAAAACTGCACTTGTTACTTTATGCTAATGCTCAGAGTCTATCTTGGTTCTCTATTACCTATCTCTTGAACTCTTATTTTCAAGTTTCTTCTGAATCTGCCTCTTTCCTTTAATCCTCATTCAAAGACATTCTCTCTGCTGTTCCATGTACACGCTGCACTACACTTAACCTTAGCACATGGTATGCCAACTCTGAATCTCTTGTTTGGGGAAAAAAGTCTTTATTCTCTTTATAGATCTATTCTCCTGATAAACACCATATTCACCCATGTAAACAAAGAGGATGGCAAGCCCTAACTCTTCCATGGCATTTCCCCAATTAGTCTAGATCTTTTCTTCCTTGTCTGAGAGATGAAAAGCATGAAATAAGAACAGATTAAAGAGCCACACCAAAGAAGAATTTTGTCCTGGTTGTGAGATAGGTTGAATGGCTGATTTTTCTCCTTATTTTGAATCTCTTAGTATAATTCAATAGTTGGTGTTATTAATAATTGATTTGTTTCTTCCTCTCTGTGATATCATTTGAGTTCTCTTTGGCAGCTTCCTGCCAATTCTGCTGAATTAGGACTCTGCTGAATAGGTGGACCACATGATCTTGACCCACTCAGGTAAGACCAGCTACTTTGCAGGACTTAGTGAAGAATGAAATTGCAGGGGCCCTTGTTGGCTCTCCCACAGGCCTGAGAATATTTGACTAGTTCTTTCCCTATCAGTAGAATTTATCTTTCTCATGGTTAAAGGCTTCAAATCAATGCAGACATTAAATATATTTATTTTTTTTTGTGTGTTCCTAAATCTATAACTTTGAGCTAGTGAACTACATTGTTATGAATACTTTAAAAAGTTTATTCATTCATTCATTTGCCTCTTAGAAACATTTATTGTTTTCTTTCCTTTTTGTTCCCTTCAGCTTTTTGCTGTATAATTGACAAATAAAAATCATATATATTTATGGTATACAATGTGATATTTTGATATATGTGTACATTGTGAAATGATTACCAATCAAGCTAATTAACATATCCATCACCTCACATAGTTACCATGTTTTCTGTGGTGAGAACATTGAAGATCTATTCTCTTAGTAAATTTCAAGGATACAACACAGTGTTAGTAACGATAGCCATCTGTTATACATTAGATATCCAAAACTGATTCATCCTGTCTAACTGAAACTTTGTACCTTTTGACCAGAATCTCCTGACATGAACATTTTAAATGCTAAAGGTGATTGGGAGAGATCATAAAGTCTTGGAGAGCACAGGTCAAGTTGATTGCATCGTTGAAATTTCAACAGCAAGTTCAACCTTTTATGTGATAAGCCAAAATAAACATTTGTGGAGAGGTCAGAAGCTTGATCCACACCAACATGTCAGGGGTTTCTGAAGGAAATTAGCTGGAGATACTGGGATATCAAAGCCTTTTGCCTGAAGGAACCCATCCCAATTGAGGGATAAGGTCTGGGGAGACTAGGTTGATATCCTGATGGATAATCTGGATTAGTCCAGTGGGCAAAGCAGTGGCAGCATTTGGACATTGTGGTCAAGGGTTGGAGGGGGATGCAGGGAAAAATACCCAAGGCAAAAGGTGAGTAGGCATTTGGGGTGACTGCTGAGAAGAGAGGCAGGGTTCAGGAATGGAGGCCAGAGACTTGGATGATTGGTTGTATGACAGCAAAATGCTGCTTCCACTGCAATGTCTACTTTCATGCCTACCACCATTACCATCTATGTGGTTGGACATCAACGTTATCTTTATGCCTGAGGTTCTAGGTCTTTTACTGGCCCTGTACTGTGGCAGCTGTGCTTGAGATGTTGCAAGTGGTTTTGTGCCCTCCACACCTGAGTGGCTGGGATAATGACCTGTTCTGCCCTAACATGGCCTGGAACTATTGTTTGGTCCTTCTAAAAATACCTATTATTATTTTTTAAGATTCCTGGCACCTTATAGGCTGGGGAGCAAGGAGGATCCTCTTCTGCTTCCCCATCTACTGACCTTGTTGTAGGAAGTTCTCCCCGAGCCTTTTCTCTCTACCCCTCATTTCCCAAAGGCCGTCTGTCCCAAACCCCAGCACAAAAGTAGTGATGACCATGTAGATGGTGGCAGTAAAAGTGGAAATTGCAGTGGCTTCATGGGCAGATTTAGACACCCTGGTATTTGGGCTTTTTCTACATGGGAAATTTAGGAGAGCCACTGGTCAAATTAACTCTACAGGGAAGCTGTGAGGCTAACCTCAAAGATGGTGCTGAATGCATTGGAACAATGCTGTGACCTTATTTCCAGGACAATTCAGAACCTTCATGGGCGATTTGTGCTTTGAAATTCATGATTGCTGACTGAGGCCAATTATACTGAGTGCTCCTTATCACAGACAGAGAAGGAAATAATTGTGGAACTTTACCTAGGGAGGGATCTATAATTCAATTTCCTAGGATTGATGCTGGAGAACATCCAGGTAGCTTTGAACATTCTTTCAAAACTTTTTTTGAGAAGGTCATAATCACTGGTACCTTTTATTATATTGATCTACTTTCAGAATACACTGGAGCAAATTGATTTTTCTCTCTTTAAAGCATGGATTCAAAATTTCCTTGTGTTTTGATATAGCCAGCTCTCTTCCACTTATATGAACTCGGCCTCATTTATATTATTATTATTTTGTTTTATTTTCCTTAGTGCAAGGAAAGCTTCATGAAGGCTTGCATTATACGCATCTTTTTTACCATTGCATCCCTAGCATCTACCACAGTCCTGGTAAACATCTGTTTGATAAATATTTGTTGAATGAATAAATAAGTTATGATAACCCAGAAGTGCTTTGGATTCAGACAGAATTGGGTATGTCCAGAAGACTGAAGACAGGGCTACCTTATCCACCATAAGGAAAGAGAAACTTCTTTGGAGAGAACTCAGTCCAAGAAAAGAAAAAAATGAAGACACACTTCAACGTTGGTAAAAAGAGTGTGGACTAGTGTCTAACAGGAGGAGGGATTTGGGGGATGGCAAAAGGTTATCATTCAGGTTGTATCACTCTGTTGCAGCCTCTTTGGGCTAAGTTTTAGGGGGAAGGTCCTATTAAGCTTGAGTGAAAATTAAAGGAACTATAAATCAAATATTAGCTACATTGACATCAGTAGCTTTTACAGTGACAGCAGATAGCATCGGTGTCTGCAGGGATGGCTGGTGGCACCCCTGTGACACAGCACAATTAGCAGATTCACACTGTCAGCACTTGGGGTGGGCAGCATGTGCATGGATGTTAAGGACATTGACGGGGGTGACCAGAGCAGCACAGGCACCTCCAGTAACATGATTGTGGAATAGGCAGCATGAAATAAGAGAAGATGAAATGGGGAATGCCAGGAACAGCTGAGACAATGCCCCACCCTCTGCTGTGAAATGCCCAATCCACACCACTGGGGATGTTCAAAAATGCTTAGAGAAGAATTTGAGGGGGAGTAAGTGTTTTTAGGTTAACTCTTGAGGGAGACAGGGAGGGAAATTGTGATTTTGGATGGTTAGTCTCCTCCTTGCCTACTGCTCTTCCCTCTTTTCCCTTTCCCCTGGATTGGTGTATCCTGGAAAACATGAATTAATAAGGAGAAGCTAATTAGGGCTGGCGTTTTCTCCATGTGGAGTTGCAGTACTGTGGATTTCACATACCATTATGGGATCTGCAATGTCTTGAAATCAGGGAGCTTAATTTACTCCCTTACTCCAGAAAAATACAGTCTTTTATTGAAAAAAAAATCCTCTGTTTATTACAACTAGTAAAAAAAAAGTCTTCTGAAAAGTTCCCTTGTTCACATGGAGAAAATTGAACAGCCTTTTTTGCTTAGGCAAAACATACATATACGAACACAACATATATACATCAGCCAAGTGTGTAATGTTGGGGCTCCACATTCTAGCAGGAAATCATTTATTCTAACAAGCTTAATTTCCCAACTTCTTTTCTGCCTGAATTTATTTGTGTTGTGCATTTGGATTCTAATGTATAGAGAGTCTGCTCCCCCACCCCCATGGAGAATCTCATTCAGTTGATTTCCTTCATATCCTCCACACTACCCATTTTTCTACCTGAATGTGATCCCCCTGCAAGTTTTAATTTTATATTCCCAGAGCCCAGTGTTTGGCCTCATGCACATCCAGTTCCATTCTCATCAATGTTAGTGCCCTCTTCGCCTGTGGAGCTGGCTGACTTCTCCCAGATGCCCTTTTCCTTGGGCATGTTAGCTGAAAAAGTCTATAAATTCTCTCACCCCAAGAAATTGGTCAGGTGCACCGTATTCACCAAGCTTGTCATGCCCTGTCAGAGATGTCAAATCGGAAACTGTAGACACGTTCAACTTCAGGTTACAAAAGGCAAACAGCTGCAATATTCCCTGATCCTGTCAGCTCTGAATGTTTCTGGAAACAAACAAAAACAGAATTTTATCTTGAAATTTGGCAGGGCAAGGAAATTAACACACTGTGGCTCACCTGAAATTTTCCTCTTCTCTTCTCAGGGGAGTTAACATGCTCCATCTACAAGTGACCTAGATTTTAAAGAATACATTACCTTCTATTCAAAGTCTTAAGTTTTTCCTCTATAATTTTTCTATCAGACAATGAAGCCAATGACTCAAGGGAATCAGTGTTATTAATTATTATTAGTTTGTTGTATTGATACTCTAGAATGCTGGTTGAAAATGATGGTGTCTCTTTTCATTCTAATACAGTATTAGAATGTATTAATGCCTTTGGGTTTGACAGCATGCAGAATTAGAATGCTGTGGTGGGAGGTTCAGGAAGCTCAGAGAGAGAGAGTAGAAGCCTTTGGTTCTATTGGACAACCCCTACAGTCCAAGGAATAGACTACCACTCGTTATGGCTTCTTTTTGTGTGATACTTCATTTTTTATCTGCTAAAAAATAAACACAAACTGATATCAGAAAGGGGTGTGTGAGTGCGAGTGAGAGAGAGAAAGAGAGAGAGCAAGAGCAAGAGAGAGAGAGAGAGATCATCAAATTTGGTTCTTAGGATTTTGTGGCATGGTTCCCAGTAGAAATTATAGATATTTCTAATAAAGTTGCTCGTAGGGTAACAGTATACGTTAGGTGACTAGAAAGGTCATTCTGCATTGTTAAAGCTGGATCAGATATATACTTATTACAGAATAAGCCAAAATGTTGAAGTGGCTCTATTCATTCTGATTAGACTATATATTGAAGGATGAGTCAAAGTAAAAAGTATAAAATGAGATGAATGTGATGAGGTGTAGGGCTGCGTGTATCAGCTGATGGCTTTATGGCCCTCTCATCTAGGGGAAAGCATATAACAACCCTTCCTAGCAGAGAGTTCCTAAAATTGGACTCCGATTTTCCTTCTAACCATATATTCTTCTAGCCACATGCATGAGTTTATAATGCTAGCTGCATAACAAATAACTTCAAATGTGTAAGATCAAAGATGCTAGAAGTTTATTTCTTGTTCACTAGAGGGTGATCCTGATTGGCAGGTTGTGCTCTCCTAAGTAGTGACTCAGGGATCCACCCACTTTCCAGGGATGGAGCCCAAGTAAATGTAGTTTGAAAAGCTCTAAAGATAAATCTTCTGTTCAACCCCAATTGGCTAACAAAAAGGCTAAAAACGTGTCCAGGGAAGAGCATTTTATGTAAGAGATCTTGAAACTCTTTTCTTACTATGAATTCAATTTCTTGCAATATCAATTATTCTAATTTACTTCTCCAATATAGACTTCACAAGCAGAATACAAAGTGTGGTCTTTCTTTTCTTCAAACATGCCAGTCACTCACGTCTGATATTACATGTGCATTAAGATTCTGAGTGGTTTCTCAGATCCTCACGACAACTTTTTTCTGAGGACGGCATTGGTTTTTATAATTTGTCTTCTTGCCAGAGGAAGAGGGATGATTTAGGTTTAACTGTTCTATAATTGATCATCATTTCGGTGTTCTCTTTCATCTTAATAAGGACAATTATCGTTTTCATAGTTTTAATGACTTATTATTGATATTTAATTTCATAGGCAAATATAGTTTATAGATTGAGTTATATGATCTCTATACGTATCAAAGATTTTTCAGATTCTTTCAGAGAGTCTTGATGGCAAAAATAGTTCCAGAGTCAAATCAGGCAGGAATAACCTCTGCTAAAGAAAATTATTACTTTAAATGTAATAAAACAGGGCTGTATCCCACCCTATCCTTTTATACATGTTACTGAATAATTTTAGATGCCATGTGCAAAAAAATCCTACAAATAGGATTGCAGATTTTTTCTGTGCTAATGACATGGGCTGCCTTTCACACTGTAGCAGCAATCTCAGGAATTGGCTTAGCCTTTTCAGAAAGAACATCTAAATATTTTTTTTTTTTTTTTTTTTTTGAGACAGAGTCTCACTTTATTGCCCAGGCTAGAGTGAGTGCCGTGGCGTCAGCCTAGCTCACAGCAACCTCAAACTCTTGGGCTCAAGCAATCCTGCTGCCTCAGCCTCCCAAGTAGCTGGGACTACAGGCATGCGCCACCATGCCCGGCTAATTTTTTCTATATATATTAGTTGGCCAATTAATTTCTTTCTATTTATAGTAGAGATGGGGTCTTGCTCTTGCTCAGGCTGGTCTCGAACTCCTGAGCTCAAACGATCCGCCCACCTCGGCCTCCCAGAGTGCTAGGATTACAGGCTTGAGCCACCGTGCCCGGCCAGAACATCTAAATATTAGTTATTTCAAAAGCAAAATCAACATTTTGGGTATATGTTTTACATTGTATTTTATGATATTATGCAACAGATGATTTTATTTTACTAACTGGAGGTCCATTTGTGATTAATGTCTTGTCAGGTTCTGGGATTCAACACTGTTCAAAATCATTTCATCCGGGTAGGTCAAAGTTCCACAATTGTATAGGTGGTAACTTTAGCTTTCAAAATCTTCCAGGTTACTGCCATTTCATCCACATTTTATGGAGCAATATTGAGTTTGGCACGCGTTGGAACATTTGACCAA